>JADBJO010019336.1:22500-33464 GCA_016801955.1 Conus betulinus | reverse complement strand
CCCCCCCTACAACTATGATAACGACAACAACAACAGCAATGATAGTAATAGTAATAACAATAACAACAATGACGACTATGACAACAACAACAACAATACTATTACTACTACTACTGCTGCTGTTGCTGCTACTATCACAACTTCTACTACTACTACTACTACTACTACTTTTCTACGACTACGACTACTACACACACACACACACTACACACACACACACACACTACACACTACCACACACACACATCAATCTATCCATCCATGCATTGTTGAAAATACTACAGCGATACATTTGATTACAGAAGACGAAAGAGTTAAAGCGCCATTATGAACATCAAAATAAACTTACAAAAATGATTGAACTATTACAACTTGTAGAGAAGGGCGGCTGCGCACGTGCGCGAGCGAGCGCGCGCGCGCATGCATGCGTGCGTACGTGTGTGCATGTGTATGTGTGTGTGTGTACGCGCGCGCGCGTGTATATGTGTGTGCACGCACGCACACACACACTACTACTACTACTACTATTATTTTCCCCTGGTGTTTCAAAATCGATTGTCTTGCATTTCTTGAAATTTTTTGATTGTCAGATTGTTCTAATGCTCTTTCCCCGCACCCACCCTCGCCTCTTTGTCCCTCTCTCCCTCTCTCGCTTTCTCTGTCGTCCTTCCTGCACTCCTTTCACTCCTTCGTCTCTCTCTCTCTCTCTCTCTCTCTCTCTCTCTCTCTCTCTCTCTCTCTCTCTCTCTCTCTCTCTCTCTCTCTCTCTCTCTCTCCCATTTTACTTTTTTGTATCGTATTGTAGTTCTAGTCACTTTTTGCATGCTTCTTTTGTTGCCTTAGCTTATTTTGCATTGTTGACCCTACTAAGAGCGAGGACTGGATGTAAAAAAAAGCACATCAGTGCTTATCTATTGTCCTCGTAAATAAAGAATTTTGTCTTGCCTTGTCTTGTCTTGTCTTGTCTTGTCTTGTCTTGTCTCTCTCTCTCTCTCTCTCTCTCTCACACACACACACACACACACACACACACACACACACACACACACACACACACACACACACACACTCGCTCTCTCTCTCTCTCATCTTTGCCTACAGGATGGGGTGCCTGTTCAATGATTTTATTTCTTTTTCCAGAAATGTGTTATAATTTTGTTGTTGTGATAATGTTTCTGTTCTTTTGTGTTAACATTTCCTCTTTCTATTTATAGCGTTTATGCATGTTTACTTCTATTCTAGATTAGTTTTGCTGATGTTGTTATTGCATTTTCTATATATTTCCTTTTATTGAGGGCCAGATGTAAAAAAAAGCCATTTTGTGCTTATTCCGCTTTTTACCTCATTAAAAAAGATTCGTTCGTTCGTTCGTTCGTTCATTCACACACACACACAAACATACATGCACAGATACAGGTGCAAGATAGTAGTGAGCTAGACATGCAAGCAAGGTAGCAAGCAATTAATAAGTATGCAAAATGAAAGGAATAAGTAACAAAAAAAAAAAAGAAAAAAAAAAAAGAAAGGTCAACACTATGTAGTAAAGAAAGTAAGAATAAACGTTCACCGAGGACATACAAGCCAGATGTTTTTCTTTGTTTTTTTTTAAAGGACGTATGGACACAATAATACTCAGCTGTTAATTAGTGATGAAAACAGTTCATATTTCTCCATATTTACCACCCCGTCTGGCTCTTATTTGTAGTTCTTTCTCAAACAGATAAAAGAGATTTATTGGCGGTTCCGTATCTGAGTTTACTGATGCACATTTTGTCAACAATACTCAAATTGCATACATACTTTATGTCCCGATTGGTCAACCCCACCTTCCTTTTGGAACCCAGCAAAATATCTGAGACGTCAAATTTTTATTCTCACATTGGGATCTACATTTATTTTGCCCTCCACAACCTTTCACGAATCCTTTACCCTTGACACATATTATGAGAAAATGCTCCACGTGACGGACCCTAGCTGAACAAACCGTACCTTTGTTGTCTGCGTAATTCATTCTATTGAAAATAATGCTAGTATGATATGTATTATGAAAAAGTTTCTAGACATGCTCTCTTAGCATTGACTCTTTCGATGCAGTGCAAACAATATTCCACCGCCACTGTGTCAGTGTGACATGAAATCTATTGCTCCAAAAATTCACACAGCACGGTTCAGAAAAAGATTTGTTAACGAAATGTAATCTAAAGTTTTTAACGGGTTGCATTGTTTTATTGTCACATAGCAGTTTAATTTCATTTTCTGTAAGGATGTTACTGGGAGGACTGTTGTACACCCAAAACTGACGCAATGCTAACTTAAACACATTGTATTCTAGCAACAGTTAAGGGAGTTTTCCTATCTTGTGTTTTACCTATCGAACAGACAGTGTTGTGTTACCACTTTGAATCATATCACCAACATGCACATTCCCAAGGGTGACCAATGTTTGAAAAGTAAAACATTGCATTTATACGCAATTTCTTTGTTGTTCCATAAGACACACTTCAATGGTTCTTCTAAAGTTGTTTCCTTGTTAATGCTAGTCCATGTACGCAAGGCTTCACTCCAAAACGAATTGAGTTGTATAACTTCTGTTTTAAAATTTTTCCATAGTACAGTTACTTTCAGACAGACAAAATCTTTGGAAATACTGTGCAGCTGGAATACAAAACCATTTATCAGATTCTGTAACATAACACAGCTGATTCACCCAATGCAGTAGGAACGTTGCTGCAGTAGTTTGACGTCACGCATTTTTTTGCCTCCCTTTTCAAATTCAGTTTGCATACACTCCTACGAACCTTTTCAAACGCCTTTTTGTTAGTATTCTTTTTTTTTTTTCGTTTCCACAGGAAACGGGTTTTCAGTGTTAAATTTGTAGTGAGTGCACATGGAGATGTGTGTTAAAATTGAATAGATTGTAAAGCATGTGGTGTTTCATGTGTGCTGTACAATTTACATTTCCTGAAAACATGCGAGTGTAAAAAGACAGTAATTGTTTTTTTTATTAAAAAGCGTAATAATGACATGATCGTATCCGAGACATTCACGAGCCACATACTGAAATATACTCTCCAGATAACGGCTTTTAGTTAAAAAAAAAATCAGTTTGTTGTCATTTTGTTTTTGTCGAATACGTAACAGTTTCTGTAAACGGAGTTCTTGTGCTCTCCGCCGTTTCTCCAGTTAATATTCCAAGCGTAAAGGAACGGATTGAGTGCTGAGTTCAGTGGCAACACAAATATAGCTATTCCAACGTTGACCTCCACTGGAATGACGACATCACTGGCAGCCAGGACCCCACATAAACCGACAGGAAACCAGCAGAGAAAATCAGAGACAGCAACAGAGAGGCAACGCCTGGCGATAATTGCTTCTTTGCACTGCAAATTCTTTACACCAGCAACTTGGGTCTTTGTCAGCTGTGAAGATGTGCTACTTATCACTGACCAAAAAATGAGAAACTGACCCACACCAATCGTGAGAAAGAGAATAAGGTTGAAGACGATCATGATACTGAAAGAGTAGATGTGACCAGAGAAAGTCAGCTCTGGTGATGGGCAGTGGAATACAAATAGCTGTCTGGTGGAAAAACTCCCAATGTGAAGTTACTGGCAGCAGAGGCACTGAGGCCATTGTAAGACCCAGTGCCCACAGGAGAAGACAGACTCTGTGAGCTGATGTGGCCTCAAACCATCTCTTACTGAATGGAAAATACAGTGCACAGAAACTGTCCAAAGTAATGAAACAAATCAGGAATGCTGAGACTTCAGATGATAACAAGAATAAGAACCCAGCAATGTAACAAACTGAACTAGTTTTCCATATAGTCTGATTCCAAATGTAACTACCAGCATAAATCCAGTCTGCCACACTGATGAAAACTAAGTACACTCCCATTAAAAAGTCAGAAGCACATAGGTGAAAAATGAATACCAAAACAGTCTTGGAGGTTTTTGACCAAAAGTAGATACGATAGACCAAACCACATAAGTTTCCTGAAACAGCAAGCAAAGAAAATACCGCAAAAGCACAACGATAAGCAACCATTTGAACAAGTTATCACATGATGATATTTCATCAGATGGAGCCAAGCATTTGCCTTGAAAATTTTCTGGTAAAACAACAGGACAACATAATTTGAAGTTATCTGCTACAACATGCATCAGCTTTGTCATGTGTTTCAGAAAGTCTGGAGTGAAATCAGTGATAGGGCAACCCTGTAGATTCAGAGAGCGAATGTTATGAAAAAGATGTGTTGCCTGCAGTAGCTTCATTTCATTCCATGATAAGTCTAACATTTGTAAGTAGGGCATAAGAGCTGACAATGTGCTCAAGTTCAGAGAATTTGCTTGGACACGGGATATATTAAAGACTAGGAGTGATGGATGTGGACTGTGGTTTTGAACATAAAGAATTCTGTTAGATATGGGGTTACCTGCCAGATTCAGTATCCGCAACTGACTCATTCCTGAGAAGCAGCTGAAGTTGACAGAATGAAGCAGATTATCACTGAGATCCAAACTGTGAAGATTGGGTAAAAAAGACTTTTGTTAAACTTGTCAGTGCGCATGACTGTACACCCAGGTGGATCAGCATGATGTTATGAACAAAGTCACTCATATGCATTCCACTCCCAGAGGCTTCGAGGTAGCGCAGCGCAGCTGTGGGACAGAGCTGCTGGCAAAAGTGTGGTTGCAGGAGAAGGCCAAACCATGACAGACACATGATTCAGGACAAATGAAGTCACACACCAGTTCATCGTCATGCAGTGGACAGTGTGGTATTCCATCACACAGGTGATCCACATGCAAACAAATTGTTTTGTGTTTGTCACGACAACGATAAAAAAACCAGGGCAGGTGTTGTAATTCTCACAGTCAACTTCGTCTTCATGACTCGGACAGTCAATCATGTCATTACACCTGACGTACACAGGAAGACAATAACCATCATTGTGGCACTGAAAATGAGTGCCTGGACACTGTGTCATGTTTTCGGGTAGACGGGTGATGGTGAACCCTCCAGGTCTGTCAAAATTGACCACAGCTGGGGGGCTTATTTCGTAAAAGGTAATGGCGTGGTCACAGTTTTGTTCATCGTAGTTTGTCAGGCAGTCCTTGAACCCGTCACATCGTTTACCCACATCTACACACTGAAAAGAGACAAGAATTTGTCTTTATGTGAATTCAGAAACTCTAACCAATAATAGCACAGACACAACAACAACAGCAGAAACAGATCCTAGGTATCAAGTGTAAACCGTGTAATTATTGTATAGAAAGCTGATGCACAATGGTAAAGCCTGCTTTCATATTCGATGTTAAAACTTTTTAAAATCAAAATTAGGTATCCACTCAGAAATTAAGATTTAATTTGTAAACAAGAGTAAAAGACAAAAAAGAAAAAAAGGAACGAACAAATTACGAAAGAAACACAACGAGGTTTCGTTAAGTGAGTCTTCTTCAGGCAAGACAAGTAACTGAAGACAATGGAAACGAAGAGTGAACAGACAGTCACTTACTCTTTGAGCTGGGAGCAAAATTTGATCTCGGTTGAATGATTAAGAATATGGAGTGGAACTGACGTTGAAGGGAGACAATACTGGATAAAGTGATAATTCTGTAGTAATAGTAAATAATGACAATCATCATCGTCATCATCATCACCAGCATGGTAGTACAATCGTATGAAGATAATACAATAATGGTAATGATAATGATAAATGTAGTAATAATAACAACTTTAATAACAGAAGAAAAAGAGGGCAAGACAGGAATGAGAAGATAGTTACAATAATATGTGTATGGAAGACGCAGCAGCAACAACAACAATAATAACAACAATTATCCTCCTCCTCCTCCTCCTCCTCATCATCATCATCATCAACAACAACAACACATCATCACAGTAATGCAAAGAAAAAGAAAGAAAGAAAGAAGAAGAAAGAAGAAGAAGAAGAAGAAGAGAAGAAGAGAAGAAGAAGATGATGATGATGATGATGATGATGATGATGATGATGATAATGAAGATGATGATGATGATGATGATGATGATGATGATGATGATGATGATGAAAAAAACGGGAGGAGAAAAAAAAAAACTTGAAGGATATAGAAAAGTGTGAAAGTAATTTAGAATCCAAGAATATATACTCACAGTTACAATAGACGTCACAATCACATCATAACACAACGATAATGATAATAATGTTACTGACAACGGGAAATGTAGTAAGATAGAATTAAGAAATATGCAGATGCATAGAAATTTAGAACATACATGTGGAATAACGTTTTGCATGTGATACGAATGATGAAAGTGTAGATGTTGATAATGATTATAAGAACAAGTATATCAACAGCAACAACAACAACACCGTTAATAATAATGATAATAGCAATGATGAATTATGATCTTTATTACTTCTAATACTAATTCGTCTTTATTATTATTTTATTACTACTACTACTAGTGCAACAACTGCTACTACTACTACTACTGCTACAAGTACAACCACTGCTACTGCTACTACTACTGCTGCTGCTGCTACTGCTACTACTACTGACAATGACAACAGAATTAATAATCTGACATCAACAACAATAACCATAAAGATATTCATTATCATTATTATTATAACTATAATGGGTGGAAAGGATTAAAGCTAATTAATTAATGACGATGTGGAGCAGTCTTCTGCATGCCGTCATTTCAAAGGCATCCTTCTGTCTAACTCCGCCGTCAAAGTCCAGCTCTGGTACCCATAAAGAAAGATTTAGAGGACGAGTGCTTTGTATAGCTGGAGTTCTGTTGGGAAGCTGATCTTGTTGCTTCTCCACAGCTTTGTGAGCTATGCAATAACTGATGTGGCACGAGCTAATCTGACCTTGATTTCTGTTGAACAGCCACTGCCTTTTGTGAGTGTGGAGCTGAGGTATTTGAATGCTTCCACCTCTTCCAGCTTTTGTCCGTTCATTGTGAAGTTTACGGTCTGGTTTCCATTGCTGCTGTTGACCCTCACCTTGCTTTTTTCTGCGCTGATTTCCCATCCCATATGCACTGGCTCGGTCTTCTAGCCTGCTGGTTAGGTCTTGGAGTTCGTTGAGAAGTTCTATGTCATCAGCGAAGCGCAGATCGCTTATAGGCCTGCCCCCAACTGACATGGTAGTGATGAAGTTTTCGAAGGCCTTGCCCATGATATTGTCAAAGTACAGGTTGAAGAGGATCGGACGCCAACAGTTGTATGAAGGAAGTCCACTATTTGCTGTTCATGAGCACGGCGCTGGTTGCTGAGCTGTATAGTGCCTGATGATCTGGACCAACCCTTCCTCCACATAGACATTTCTGAGGATCTGCCACAACACGTCATGCCAACTCAATGGAAAGCTCTTTTAAAGTCTATTAAGTTGTGGAAGAGGTGTCTCTGGTGATGAAGGTGTTTCCTGAATGCAAAGATGTTGCCGTTTTCTCTGAGCAATATGAATATTTTATTTGCACCTAAAGAAAGTGACAAAACTTCGAGCAAGCTCACAGCACTGACAGGTTCTTGCCCTCTTTGTACTGTTGTCTGGCGCACCATCAGCAGCCCTGGCGCCCTCTTCAGGTCCCTCGTCTGACCTCTCTTCTTCCTCCTCTATGTCAGGAGAAAGGGGCGACATCTAACAAGTGACAAGGTCCATAACTCTCGTATCTTTTGTTGATTGTGTTTGGACGAGAGTGTGCCTCTACGTGACAATTGTGATCGAGTGGAGTGTGCATTTGTGCTTCCTTCACGCCGTTGAATCCCCCTGACAGCAACTTATCTGGATGTGTTTTCTGTTCAGTTTGCTGAAGAAACGATCTGTGATGTCTATTCTACCCTACCATAGATCCTCCCCTGTTGTGTTTTTCTTCCTGTATATTTCACACTCGCAACCAGCCGGAGTATGCGCCTTCTGCAGCACTTAGTCATTCTGTGGTCCTTGCCATCAGAGATGTGGGTATTGTTTTTACCTCCCGTATATTCAAACTCATCATGAAGGACGTTGGAAGCAGAATAACATTGGTGTTGTGTTTGGTTTTAAACGAGTCATCTTCATTGATCATGCAAGCACTGTTACAGTGTAAACTTGAACAGTTTGTTTTTGTGTTTCTCTGTTCTGTGTTTTTTTTTTTTTTTTTTACTCTGACTGCCCAGCTCATTATCCGTGGTTTATTCAGCTGGCTGTCAAGCATCTCATTTCTAACAGTAGTGACACATTTTGTGTATCACTACAACTTTGCTTCGCAGACCTGGCGGAGAAGTCAGGTGTTGAGATCACCGCGCGCCTCTCGCTTCATTTTCCTTCCCTTTTTGTTACTGGTACATTGTGTGGCGAGGGAGTGGGGATGGGGTGTGGGGCGTCTTGCCTTTCTTGTGTGAATCTCTACCCACATACCACCCTCATTATCACTTTCCCATTCGGCTATGGTTCTTTTCAATCGTCCCAGTTGACACTGTCACTGCCACCTTCCTTTGGAAATGCGTCTTGCTGTACCGTCCTCCACCAAAACAAGAAGAAATAAACTTTCTAAAGCAATTTCATTGAACCGTTCCTTGACCGTTTAGAATATGGCGGACTCCCTGCTCCCTGTTGATAGCTTATTTTCATTTTGAATCACCAGCACAGGTGTGCACTTCCAAAGTACTCGATATATATTACCATGTCTAATCACAGTCAGTCAGTGACTGAGCTTAGGTACAATCGTGGTCACCTCTTCGTGGATGTGTTACACAGATGATGGTCTCCTAAATTCGATTGTCCTTGTCAACACTCTGTCCACTGACCATCATGGTATGATATGTCATCGGAACATCATCTGTGCAGAAATTTCCAGCCTCAAATTCCTTATTGAATAACTTTCTTGTCAACACGCGTTGCTTTTATGTTGTGTTTGTTCCATGTTTAGTGATCTGGTAAACTCTCTCTCTCTCTCTCTCTCTCTCTCTCTCTCTCTCTCTCTCTCTCTCTCCTGAAATGTCAATCTTTAATCGAATACAAAAAGGTTTGCGGAGTTCTGAGTTCTCTTCCCTTCATGGCAAGACTTTTTTCATCTTCCTCCCTTATTCCGTCTTTCACTCCCTCACACCATTATCAGCCTCAGAAGTGCTCTGAACAAGAAGAGCGTATCTTCCAAGAAAGTAATTTATGCGGCAAACCAGCAATCTCAGTGGGATCGAATTGTCTATGTAGTCCTGTCATCTGGACTTTGGCAGTCCACTTAGTCTGTTGCCACTGCAATCATCTGCTCTGCATGGCCTAGATATTCCAGACAACCTAGATATTTTTTACAACAAATAGTGAAGTGTACCCGCTGAGGTGATGAAACTGAGTAAGCATTCATATTGTATCTGTTCAAAGCCTTCAAGTTCAGAAAAGTTACGATGCGTGTGTCTGTATTGTTCTGTGTTGTGCTCCCATGCACTAGTCTTTAACTGATTACCATTATGTGATGTCTATGCAAACCTTCATGAAGAGCCTGGCATGCAAATCATAACCTAGAATGATATTTCTTTTGGTAAGATCTTTCCAAGATTACAATGATAGGTCAAGGAGAAGGACGAAGAAGTTAGTTAAGACTAAAATGGAATAAACAGAATCTAAAGAAGGACTGCTCCAGCTGGGAATGGAAAAGGACTATGACTGGGTCACATGTGTGGGTTACAGTGAACGGCATGTGACCAATGACAAGATGTGCACGTAAGACAATAAAAGTCAGATTAAGTGTGACGAGTCATATTAAGTAAGGTATGCCTTTTGGCGCAGAGACATAGTGGTATCTGCCGGAACACACTGAAAGAAGAGGGCTCAGAATCTCATACACACTAGAGCACGAACCTGTCTCTGTCCACAGGCTATCATGTCTCCCTTGCAGGCAGGATGCTCACAAAAGTCTTCGTCACGTCCATCTAAACAATCCTGTCGAAAATCGCACACCAGATTGTAAGGCACGAAGTCTCCAGATAGGTCACAATAAAAGTACGGCTGTGACAGTCCTTTGGACATACTGCAAGTCGCACTGTACTTTGTGTTAGTATTCTCCAGTTCTTTGCACTGACTTTTCAAATCACAGGCCAGTAGTTCATGAGTTAGGTGCTGCATGGGACATATTTCTAAATGAAGATTTGATGTGGACAAGCTATCTGGGAATGGAAGTGTTACAGGTGTAGTGAAGTTTTGATGGTTGGAAATGGAACAAAGTTCACATACAAAGCCAGCCCTGTAGGCACCACAGCTTTCCCTAGCGACTTGGACCAAACGAACGAACCAATAAACACAATGTGCATAGAAATTCGCTTGATTCATGGGCATCCCATGAAGGAAGAAAACAACGGTACCACTGTCAGAGCGTAAAGTGTTTGCGTACCTGCAAGATTTGCTCTGACGCTGAGATGTGTAAAATGAGAAACATAAACGCAAAGTGCAGAATAATCTCTCTCTCTCTCTCTCTCTCTCTCTCTCTCTCTCTCTCTCTCTCTCTCTCTCTCTCTGTATCTAACACACACACACACACACACACACACACACACACACACACACACACAAGCGCGCGCACGCACGCACGCACGCACGCACACACACACACACACACACACACACACACACACACACACACACACACACACACACACACAACCACTTCATGTTGTCCTCTTTCATTTGAGTAGAATTAACTTGATCCTGCATGAAAAATCGCAAGATTGAATCAAAGTTAAAGGTACATTCTCAACCACAATTAATACAGATGCGGACCATTATACGAAATGAGTAGGAAGAAATTCAATAAACGAAACCTGACGTCGGCGCATGGAACATTAAGGAGACAAGAACTCAAGCGTGCTGAGCTCGTCGTCTTTGCTATATTCACGAATTCAAGTTTTCGCTTAAATAGAGCAGTACCTCAGTGACTCTGCAAGGTTTGTTGGATGAAGAAGTGAACCCCAG
>JADBJO010019336.1:0-17500 GCA_016801955.1 Conus betulinus | reverse complement strand
CGGGGTCACCACTATCGGCGAGTCTCTGGAGGGAGAGCTCACTCACGTTCACTCAAGCCGGCTCCGCGACTAATCAATTATTGTCGTCTGCAGGGGGGCATAGTGGGTGGTGTCCTGCGTATGTTGGATCAGAACAAGCACCACTAAGCACCACCGAAGTGACTCGGCAGCAGGACAGTGTCTCCTCCGGTGGGTTGTCACCGGACGACTTGACATTGACTGCTCCCTGTATATTGCCGGTGCCGGGGCTGCGATGGGACTGACCGGGCTGTGGCTGTGGATGGGGTGTCGGAATGAGCGGCGTGGGTGCAATGCCACTGAGGTGGCACAGAAGATGGGACAGAAAGAAAAGGATACATCAGTTGAATCTATGCGATACCTGCTCGACCTTCCTTTAATGCAGGCAAGACACAAGCTAGAACAAATGAAGCCAAATTTCACAGCACTTGAAAATCCTCAAAACCCACTTCATGCGGTAGTTAAGGAAACAAAAGGCACTGGGCTATGACTTGGAAATTATGAATGTGACACGCAGAAGACAGTAAATAGCTTGTGAATCAGGTAGCAGAACCCAAGGAAACAAAGGAATGGGAAAAGTATCCAGTACACTTCAAACAACTCTACCATATTGCCATCGCTCCAGAACTTGGAAGACACTGTCGAGAATGGCCAGAAGGCAAAACCAACACAGAAATTCAGATGCAGGTAGAAGACCTTGGCACAAAGCATGATATTGTTATATACACTGACGGTTCTGTCACCAAAATAACTCAGGCTGAGAATACACAGAGAAGCAAAATGGCCGAACTATCCAGGAAGACAATTGCGCGCACAGTTTAACAACTTCAAGTCTAACAATGGAGGCAGAAGCAGTGACACAAGCACTCCACTGGCTTTCATCCACAGGCAGTTTCAAACTAAACAAGCTATGATACTGACTGGCTCTCATGAACCTATTTCAAAAGTGAAGAGTGGAATGGGAAGCCCTGTTTGGCATGAACTAATGTGCAACCTTCAATTGGAGAGACTCATACGGATGTACTCTCCTGACATGCCGAAATTAAAGGAAACGAGAGAGCAAACACACTGGCAAGGTAGCAATAAAAACTCGATTACAGCTTGGCCGATTTGATGTGATAAGAAATCTGAAGAATAACGTAACCAAACAAGATCAAAGACTGCCTTTCAGATCTGTCGTCTCACTAAACATCAAGAGAGAAGTGGCCGCACATTCAGACTTACGGGAAGAGCAACAAACATCACCAACCAAACAAACATTGGAATAATCTCAAGCCCAACATTACAAGGACTCCAAGAGATTGGGGCAAACTCATACTGGGCCTTTCCAGTAACAGACACAAATGATCAAACACATGTCAACTGAGATAAGACTTTGAATCTCTCAGGGCCCCCAGCATATACTGTAGACGTGTGTGCGCTGATGTGTGTTCATCAGTGGGGTAATGCAGGCATGTTCATTAGAGAGCCCACAGATGCAAGTGTGAAACCCTTGGTGTGTGTGTGTGTGTGTGTGTGTGTGTGTGTGTGTGTGTGTGTGTGTGTGTGTGTGTGTGTGTGTGAGTGAGTGAGTGTGAGTGATGTGTGTGTGTGTGTGTGTGTGTGTGTGTGTGTGTGTGTGTGTGGCATTGTGTGTATGTGTATATATATATATATATATATATATATATATATATATATATATATATGTATCTGTGTGTGTGTGTGTGTGTGTGTGTGTGTGTGTGTGTGTGTGTGTGTGTGTGTGTGTGTGTGAGAGTCTGCAAGTGCTTGTGTGCGTGTATCAGGGTTAAAAGATGGTTTTCTGTGGGATAATGCATCTGAAAGTCAGATTTACCTTTCACAAATCTAGGCCGGACCCTTCCAGGCCATAATGAGGATGGAGGCTATCTGGGGATTATCTGATTCAGTGCTTGATTTGCCTGATTAGATGTTGAGGCAATGGCCTGTGGACGTTGTCCATTTAAATGCCAGACTCACGCAAAGCCAGACTTCTTTCACACTCATCCCTTATGGTTAGTTAAAGTTTGTCTGTCTACAAGCCAGACTTCCTCAAAACCAGAAGACAGTCACCACTACTACCACAAACACGATAATTACACTAAATCTGTTTACTTTGATTTACTGAATTGCTGTTATTAACTTTTCATACATTTTTGGTTTCTATATCTTTGGTTATTTATTCATCTATTAGTTCATTTATTTATATATTTGCTTAATTATTTACTTGTGTATTTTTTTCATTTATTTCTTTATTTACAATCTTGTTTGCTGTGGTTTCATGCCGATGTAGTCTACCGTTTAGTGGTGTAATACTTGTATTGATATCTCTAATGTAACTGGGAGGAAAACATGGAATATCAAATAGGTGTACACAAAATCTTAGTATCGGATCAAGTCTAAAACTTTTCCACACACTCTGT
Source organism: Conus betulinus (assembly GCA_016801955.1). NCBI lineage: Eukaryota > Metazoa > Mollusca > Gastropoda > Neogastropoda > Conidae > Conus > Conus betulinus. The sequence goes on along the minus strand of JADBJO010019336.1, from coordinate 15,059 downwards.
CCGTCGGGTTTCTTCAACACGTATGTGTTACCCAAAGCTTTATACCAGACACCCTCGACCCCAAGGAGTATGCTTCGAATGTTTAATTAATGTGTGACGTTTGCAGAAATCTTTCATTCTGATATTCATACTGAATTTAACGTGTTTTTCAACTCCGCGATTAAATAATTTAGACCAGGGCTAGTATGCATGAAGAACTTAACAACTTATTCAAGAACAACCTACCTGTGAGAAGTTGAAGTTGGTGACTATCAATTGTGGCGAAATCAGCACAACAGACGTTTGATCAGTTGAAAGCATAAAGCAGGCTTACCCAGGCCAGTTTCACACCCTTGGTGACTTCCAGGATCCAGCCCAGCTATACACCAAACCAGGAACAGAACCCTCCATCGATCCCCCCCCAAGAAATGCTCTGTGCACCTTGAAGAACAGCTAAAAGCAGAGCTGGAGAAAATGGTTGAGCAGGGAGTCATCCATAAGGTCAAAGAGCCCTCAGACTGGTGCTCAAGCCTAACCTACTCAGTAAAAAAAAAGACGGCTCTCTCCACATCTGTGTTGATCCCCAGAAGCTCAATGCAGCCTCGAAGCAATATCCCCACAACATTCCTACGCTGGGGGAGATCAACCCCAAGTTTGCTGGATTGTCAGCATTCAGCGAGATGGACGCCAAGGCAGGGTATTGGTCAGTCCACCTCGACAAGCACAACCAACTGCTGACAACGTTTCGAACGCCCTTTGGTCGTTATTGCTGGAAACGACTCCCCTTCGGACTGCACATATCACAAGAAATCTTCCAGGCAAGAATGGTTGAGATACTGGAAGACCTTTCAGGCGTGGCTGGCATCACAGATGATGTATGCATGCATGGCAAGGATGTGCAGGATCTAGGAGCATGACGACAACCTCAGGCGCCTGATGGAAAGAGCCAAGCAGTGTGGGCTCGTCTTCAATTCAGAAAAATGCTACATACGCAAAGACGAGAGCTCCTTCTTAGGAATATATACTCCAGTGACGGGATTCGCCCAGATCCAGCCAAAATCCAAGGCATCCAGAGCATGCCAATACCAGAGAACAAAGAAGACCCACAGAGATTCTTTGGCATGATGACATATCTGTCGACGTTCATCTCAAAACTTCAGCAAGGAGTCGCAACCGTTTAGGGAGCTGTATAAAAAAGACGTCCCATTCATCATGTCAGAAGACCTCATCTGCTGCTTCAACAACTTCAAGAAGCTGGTATCATCAACCACATACCTCAAGTTCTTTGACTCAAAGAGATGGACAGTGCTGGAGGTCGACAGTTCGATTAAGGGACTGGGCGCAGCCATCATTCAGGATGGATACCCGGTTGCCTTCGCATCCAGGTCACTTGACTCCACACAGAGCATTTACCCAAACATCGACCGTGAGATACTGGCTGTGGTCTTTCGAATTACACGATTCCACACATACCTCTACGGGAGGCTGTTCAAGGTGACCACGGATCACAAACCACTTGAGATGATTGTGCAGAAGCCTCTCCTCAAAAAACCCCACACGTCTCCAGCGCATGCTACAAAAGATCCAGGGGTATGACTACGAGGTGGAGTACCACAGCGGGAAATCCATGACCCTCGCAGACACACTGTCCAGACTTCTGTCCCAGATGAACAAGACATCCATTGACCTCGACCTCCGTGTGGACGCCTTAGACCTCTCTGAGGATGAGATTGGCTTCTATCAGTACAACTTCATCAGCTTCACACCCAAGAAGCAGTATCAGCTGAGCGAAGCCACCAAGACTGACCCCCATGCTGAACAGCCTAATAGAGACCATAGTTCATGGGTGGCTGGACAACATCAAAGCACTTGCGACAGACGTCAGACCATACTGGCCATTCAGAGACAAGCTTGCAATCCAGGATGGATCATCTTCAAAGGGCAGGAAGACATCATACCCGAGGCTCTCCGGCAGGACGTGCTGAGGCAACTCCATCAATCTCACCAAGGCCTCCAGAATACGCAAGTCCTGGCCAAAGAATGCGCATACTGGCCAAACATCTCCAGAGACATTGAGCAAGCAGTCAGGTCATGCGCAACATGCCAGGAATTCGCGAGCACAAACCACCGTGAGCCCCTTCTCCCCCATGACATTCCCAACAGCCCTTGGAGAAAACTAGGAACAGACCTGTATGAGATCGAAGGCCACAACTTCCTCCTGATTGCGGGCTACTTCTCAAAGTATAACATTGTGACCCAGATGAGAACCACGTCCAGCCAAGCCGTCGCGGAAGAAGTAGAGAAGGCCATCGCCATGTTCGGCCGACCTGACCAGATCGTTAGCGACAACGGGCCACAGTACCAAGGACAACCTTTCAAGGCGCTCATAGACAAATACGGCATCGAGCACGCCACCTCGTCCCCCAGAACGGCTTCATTGAGCGCCAGGTGCAAACGGTCAAAAAGACCATCAAGAAATGTGACAGGGAAGGAAAAGGTTTCCAGCTTGCCATGCTCAACCTTCAAGCCACCCCTGTGGACTCCAAGCTCCCATCCCCTGCTGAAATGCTTTTCAGCGGTCCCCTAGCACCCTCCTGCCCTCGCGGGTAGCGCCACGCACAGAGTATCAACAGTCCAAGCTACAGCGGACAAGAGGCGACAGACTATGAAAGTCAATTATGACAAACCTGCCTCCAGTGACCTGCCCCCACTCTACCCAGGACAGGACATTCGCATTTTGAACAAGGAGACCAAGAGATGGGAACCAGGACAGGTGGTGAACAAGGCCTCCACTCCCAGGTCGTACAACGTCAGAACGTACACGGGCAGCACGCTCCGCCGGAACAGGATCGACATGCGAGAGCGCGTCAGGGGAATAGAAAGTACCAGCACGTCTGGAGCACGAGACGCACTGACACAGCGAGAGGCCAGCGGACGAAAAGGAAGTACCGATTCCGGACAAATCCAAGTTGGCAGGCAGCCAGAGCTTCAGCGCTCCCCAAGTGCCCCCGGACAATCAGATACTCGCGGCACAGAGCCCTCTCTCATGCCGCACCACGCGATCTGGCAGGTAAGTGAGAAAGCCCCTGAGAAACAGGGAAGAGTGACATGGACTGTTCAAACACACACACACACACACACACACACACACACACCACAGTACCGAAACAAGGAAACTGTTTTGCTTTTCGTTTTCTTTATTTCTTACATGCACAGGTTTGTGCCAGTTCAGTAACAACGTTTGTGTTCAAGAACAAAGTTATTTCATTTTGAGTTTGATCGTGTCAATATTATTAAAATTAGATCCTCTGCTGAAAGAAGGAAGGCCGGGGATGTTATACATGGTACGAAACTGTGTTATAGGAAAGTGCTCTTACGATAATGCTACCGCTTTGTTTGGAGGACTAGAGAGTAAAAAAGCTAGATCAACACGCTCGGAGTTCTGTCCATTCCATCATGAATACTGTACCCTATCTTCTTTTCAGACATGTGCACATTCAAGTATTTTGACTGTTAGAGTTTCCTGTTTCTTACTGTTGGTATAAATTGTTGTTTCAGATGTGCCTTTTATATCTGGAGTCAGTCCATCCTCCCAAATGGAAGAAGCCCATCACACATTGGGTAAGTGTATTATTTCTCCCTAAATTTGACACACACACACACACACACACACACACACACACACACACACACACTTGCTAACTGGGTGAGGATTAATTTGTTACATGCATACAAATCTATCACCCTCATGTGATTGGCACATCTGTATGTATAAATTCAAGCAAATTGTTTCAAAATTTAAGATCTTATCCTGCCAAGCATCACATTCTATATCATCATCAAAGTCAGATATGTGATTTGCTAAACTTTGGATTCCCGTAGCAGTTACAGGAAACTACAGTCTGAAGTCAAGCAGTGAGTCTTTTTTGTCATGATGGTGAATGTGAAGGCAGATTAACAGTCACTCTTCACCTCTGTACCATCCACCCAATTCCGCACTAAATGTACCATGTATCTTTAGGTGTATTAGCCCTCCCTCCCCTTCTTTCCCCTCCCTCCCCTGATCTAGGGAAAAAAACAATTAACACTATGCATCATGCGAGTGCTAGCTACCATGTATGTCTGCCTTTACAAAGATTGACAACCAAAACACTTTTGAGCTGCCCTTTTATGAGAGACCATGTTACCATAATACGTCTTCTTATTTGGGCCCTATATGCTTTAAATTTTGTATGCATGTTGGTATAGATAAGATGCTAGTTAAAAAAAATCACTCCGCAATTGTCCGCAATTGTCAAGAATATTTCTTCTCTGTCTTCTAGGTGCAGGGGACACATCAACAAGGGCAGCATAGGGCTGAAGGCTCATCTGGTGAAGGGGAGACAGGCAGCAGGACACACAGGCAGCAGACACACTGGCAGCGGACACACTGGCAGCCGACACGCTGGCAGCAGACACAGGCAGCAGATACACTGGCAGCACGCTGGCAGCAGACACAGGCAGCAGACACGCTGGCAGCAGACACGCTGGCAGCAGACACGCTGGCAGCAGACAGCAGCAGACACGCTGGCAGCAGACACAGGCAGCAGACACACAGGCAGCAGACACAGGCAGCAGACACACTGGCAGCAGACACACTGGCAGCAGACACGCTGGCAGCGGAGATGCTGGCAGCCGAGTGGTTGAAGACGAGTTGGAAGAGGACCTCCTTTTCAAACTGTGTTTTGAGTGTTGAAATGAAAAAGAGCAACGCCTTGTTAGATATGATGAAAGAAAGAGAGATGAGAGAAAAGGAGAAACATGAGATGGAGAGAGAGAGAGAGAGAGAGAGAGAGAGAGAGAGAGAGAGAGAGAGAGAGAGAGAGAGAAAAGAACATGAACATGAGATGATGGACAAAGAGAGAGAGAGAGAGAGAAGAAAAAAAGTGAGAAACATGAGATGGAAAAAAGAAGTATGTGAGAGAAGCAGAGGAGAGCAAGGCACGGAGTAAATTATGTGTGGAAAATTGTCAGAAAAAAACTGAGTCAAACAAAATGAAGAAGATAACATGGAACATGTGAACTCTTGGTTCGGACTTGAAGAAACCTTTGTGTTAATAAGTTGGTGATGAGATGGATCTTATTGCAATATTGACAGCACAGTTTCCATGATGTTAGTTGTGGGAGAGGGTATGGAGTGTCATAGTGTTTGAAATATGAAATCTAATGTTGATGGTGTGCATTTCAGCCCTGCATTTGGATATTGGAGACCAGACAGAAAAAGGAAGGAAAATGTAAACATGAAAGGCTATTAGGTATGTCTGTGTGAACAAAATGTTGAAGATGTAGTGTTCAGATAAATTTAACATAACATATGCACTTTTTCTCTCATTTAAAGAGTAGAACATTTTGTTGCTCTCAACGTTTGTAAGCTTCTCTTTAAATAACGCCTTCATCCCTCTGTATGGTATTTGTCGATAGGTGGATCTTCAAAACAGACACGCAAGCCACTTAGCCACTGACAATGCTTGGGTTATTGAACAGCAGAACTGGCCACTCAGACTGTTCCATATCTTTTGATCTCCCTTGCATCCCTGGATGGATCCTCAAGCACAGGCTAACTGATTGCCCCCTACATTTTACACTGTTTGCATGTTTTTAGTTTTACAGCAACTTTTTTCCTCTCCACACTTTCGTTTTCTTTCCTTTAACTACCCTTCGCTGGCTGCTTTGAGGGCGCTGTTGATTCTGTTTTTGAACCCTTGGTGGCGAGCACACCACAGAATTATCAACTGTGGTGTGTTTGTATTTGACGCCAAGAGCACAGATGAAATCAGCCGTGTTTTCTGATGAGCAGGTGATAACAATGTATGTGATTTCAAAGGAATTACAAAGATGTTTCAATGTATGTGACTTCAAAAGGAATTACAAAGATGTTCTCATGTAACAAGTGAAGGACTTTGTATTCAAAGTACAGGTTCTTGATTTGATGACCTTAATTTGATGATCAAAATTTTTGTGAGTTTAAAACTTTAGCAAATAACTATGATAATAATGGAAGAATTGTTAGTTTGCGCTTCCCCCCCCCCCCCCCACCCTTATTTAATTGTTCAGCAAGTGACTTGTTTATTGCAACGTAGTACTTGCTTTCACATGAAGTGAATGTCTAATATTTGCGCTGCATCAATAGCACACTCACCGTTGTCAGAGTCTTGCCACTACCACCAAAGCAAATTCCGCAAACGCGCGCAGTCACTCCTTTCACCCAAGGCTACTAAGGTGTTTTTTTTTTTCTTTCTCTCCTTCTACGTGACAACAAATATAATTAATACATACAATGCTCAAATCAACTTATATCCCCTACCTCCACTCCAGTTGGCGAGGAAACACAAAACACACATCCTATCCATCAAGGAGGTACCACCTGGTACTGTTTCCCCTTTAATTGAAACATTCATAAAAACATGGGGGTTATGTCACCATCCATCATCACCATATTTATACTGTATTCCATTATCTTGTAACCTCAGCACAAAAGATCAATCGAACCACGGTTCACAACAGTTGAGGGTTACACTAGAGTATAAACATTATGGGGGAATGCGCCAGTCATTCTTCATCAACACAGGAGAATGTGCCAAAGACAATCTTCATCCACATGAATCCTCCTCCTTGAGGAAAGGTACTGCAGACGAGGTCTCCCCCCCCCCCCCCCCCCCCCCCCCCCCCATCCCAGGCTGAGGTCAGGTCTGGCACATCCGCCACCTTCAATCACTCCCACCCGTGGCCCGGCGGTGAGACAGGCAACCTCAATGACGCATCAGCCTTGCATCGGTCTCCAATCGCTGTTAAACAACAGACCATGCGACTTCCCCAGCTGGCGTAGAGCAAGTGATTATAACATTTTCTAGCTAAGTTAAATAACGCGCGCAGCGCTCCCAAACAGTACTCACCCGGGCCACTATCCAACAAAACGACGCCGAACAATCACATGATCTTTTTTTTTCCTCTCAATACCCCAGTACCGCTGACGTTCAATCTTAAAATACAAAACAACATGTGCACACGACACCTTCACACATCCTGTGCGCATGACAAGCACTCTGTGCTCATTCATTTAGTGCAGGGTTATCATTGTCTTCATCTTCCTACTTTTCATGATCAGGTGGTTTATAAGTTCCGTGATGTGGCCTGATTGTGCAGCATCACGCAGACTGATTATTTTGCAGGCTTTGGGTGGATCTACACGAAGTTGTCTCAAACAGGTCCGCTTTAAAACACCAATGGCCCATACTAACGCTGTTGTGGCGGAAGCTGAAACGCATTTCTCCTTGTGAGTTGGGGACTGGTGTCATGAGCCATTCTGTTTGCATGTAGCCACCATCTCCCAGAAGGAAGCCTGTCAATGGTGTCTGTTTCCCCCTAGTATGCAAGACGAAATGAAGACAGTAGTTCGAAATGCATCTGTTAATTACATGACAGCCTCACAACATGCTAAACTAAAATATATAGTCAGACGCAATACACACACACACATGCCACCTAGAACTGCATGTAACTAAGGAGAAAAAAAGGGGGGAGGTGTGGTGTGTGTGTGTGTGTCTGAAGAAATTCGTAAATCTTACGTAATACTTTCAATTTTAAGAGTTAAGCATCAACACTAATTATATATGAAGAGGGAAAGACTGTCTTCGCCAAGCCAAACCATGGTACTGCAATGGGACCCTGCCATGCTTGTGACTTTGTTGATGTCTTCATGGGCAGCTTAGACAATAAACTCATGCAGGATTGCTCAGTCCCTTTGATTTCCTCTCTGGCTGAACCTGAACGGCGCAAAGAGCTTAAATGCCAAGATTGGAGCAGGTATCGAGATGATGGTATCACTATTCTTCCCAACAGTGAGGACTGGGAATACTTCTGCAAACGCCTGGATGATCTGAATCCGCCAAATATTAAGTGGACTGTAAAATTTGACAGACAAGTAGAATATCTGGATATGAAACTTTCAATAGTTGATGGTGTCATAAAGACAGATGTCTTTTCCATACATTGCCATAGTTACCTTCCAAAGAACAGTTGTCACCCTCCTTCAGTGTTCAAGGGTCTTTTAACAGGTGTTGGTGCCCAGGCTGAGAATGTTATGCAGCGAAGATGACAGACTGCAAGACAGACTCAGAGAGTATACCAAGTATTTACAATCGCTAGCTGGAAATTTGAGGCAGCACTTGAACAACTCATAATGGGAGCTAATAGAGACCGAGGTGTTCTCATCAGGCGAGAAATACAACCCAAACCCAAGAAATTGGCTTGGGTCACTCAGTATGACCCAAGGTTACCATCTAAAAGACAAATCATAAAACAAAATTTACACATCCTGTATTGCAATCCAAAAACAGACCATTTTCCCTTAAGAAATGCTCATTGGTGCTGATAGGAGAAGACCCAACTTGGCAGAAATGTACAAACCTACAGTACCATGTCGCCATCCTCTCCATGGACCCTCGAGCAGACCTGGTTTTTTTGTATGTATGCTTTGCATATTCCAGTGACCTGACGGGGCTAAGAAGCCCATGGGATGGGCGTTACTGGCTCATCAGACAGCACCTCACCTGTTCGACAAAAAATACCGTCTACGTCATCAGATGTCAGAACCACCCAGACTCATGGTATGTTGGGTCTACCAAGGACCTCAAAAGAAGGTGGGGGCAATCATAAATCAGACTGCAACAAGAAAATGGCCCAGCGATGTGGGGTTGCCAGACACCTCGCCCAGACTGAGCACCCTGAAGATAAGGCTCTGCCCTTTCTTTCCATCCATCCCATCGAACAAGTTGCATCTGAAGACAAACTCCTAGACAGGGAGACTTACTGGCAGGCCAATTTGGGGACTGTCTTTAAGGGTCTTAATTCCCGTACAGAACTCAACAGCATGCACAGAATACGTGTGTGTGTGTGTGTGTGTGTGTGTGTGTGTGTGTGTGTGTGTGTGTGTGAGAGAGAGAGAGAGAGAGAGAGAGAGAGAGAGAGAGAGAGAGAGAGTGGTATACAAATACCTGCAACGACAAAATAGGAAAAGTTGTGTTTAAAGCCCACAGATTTCACAGTGTAACTGAACACATGTCCTCTTCACTGTACTACAAGGAAATGATAAATTAAAAACAGTGATATAGAGGTCAGTCTGCATGTTTGTTTGCAGTCATTTAATCATAGTGCATTACACACGATATTTACACTACAGGCATACGGTTTTGTACAGACATATTTCTTGCTTTCATCAAACTATACAGAAATGCACACATTCACACAGCCTACAATATGCACACACTGAATATCATTCACATTTCATATGCGCACTATCTAAACTACCAATCTGTATATCCTCAGTCAGTAACAAATTTGTTCATTCAATCTGATTTTCACTCTGTCAAACTAAAACACACTCTTCCAAAAATGTCCAGTGACACATTTTAATTATTCCTTACCACTCCGCATACCTCCTAATATAACTTTAAAGACAAAAGCAAGCAAGCAAGCAAACACACACACACACACACACACACACACACACACACACACACACACACACACACACACACACACACACACACACCTCTGTGTCCTTTTTACTCTTACCTGCACATTGATGGAATGGAAATTCTTTTCTGTTCACATATTTTCGCTCCGGGTAGTCGTCCCCAATGGGTACCTGGATTCTCATGTGAGTGCCGTCAATGGCACCGATGGCGCTGGAGAATCCGTTCCTTTAAAAAAAAAAATCTTTTTGTGCGTTCAGGTTCTTCACTGCGTTGGCTGAACAACCCAGTCCGGCACTGTCTGATACAGCATATCAGTCACCCGTTTTATGGCCCGGCACACAGTTGACTGATGCACGTTGATTAGCTCCCCAGGATGTCTTGGAACGTGCCACTCGCATAAAATCTCAGCGTTGTCATCACTTGTAACAATGGTGGAAGAGCTCCAAGTCTATTCGCAACTTTAATGTCGGCTGCAATTTCAGCTGTGATTTCCACGATGTCATTTCTCCGAAATCTAAACTTTTAATATAGTTCTACGTCATCAATTTTTTTCAAAATGGTGCGTCCTGTCTCTGAAAAGCCTATTTCTGCGCAGATTTTGTCTATTTTCCGTCGATAAAAGATTATGGCCGCCATTTTTGTTCCGTGTTTCCTTATTTGGGCTGGAAAAGACCACATAAAGTTATTCCCAGATAGCCTTCATGCATGCCAGTTTCTGCCCCTATTGTTTTCGAACCTTAGGTACTTCCCGCTAATCCCAAATAAGCTCTGTCATGCATACCAGCCCAGGGAGGGATTCAGAAAAGTAATTTATTTATCCGATACGAGTTGAATAGCTTTCTTTTGTGATGTATATTAACGTAACCTTTTTCATTAAATGAAATGCCTTTTGGAATGCAGAAGGGTTTAATTTTATGTCTCTCATCGTACATTCCACGTTAAACGTCTACCTTTCATTTTCGTTTTGATTGTGAGAATGGCTTTTTGCTTGCTCCAAAAAATGTTTGATAAATTTATCCTTAACAAAATGCGCCTACATCGTTGTATGTGATTACGTGAACAGCGAAACATTGCATACTTTACAAGATTATTCTGGTTGTGATATAATAAATTTTCAACACAGAAGTTATTCAGACTCTTTAATAGAACTGAGGATTTGTATTTTATATTATAATAGAACATTTCTTTTGATCATGTTCACTATTTTACTTTTGTGTATTGTGAGCGATGTTTGTAAGGGCAGACTACAGCATCGCTACATATACATTAGAGTGGATGTATTTTGGCTGACTTTGTCGTTATGTTCAAATGAATTTTTGTCACTTGTTTATGTCTACAATGCATTGTTCATATGGATCAATTACATGTTGTCCTTCAGATGACTTTTTCAAATGTGGATAAAATTCTGTGTGATAACAAAGAAGTAAATAACTTGTAAATTACAGGAAATCATGTTTTGAAAGATGTAAATGCACCTTAATTTATTTTATTTATAGTCTGTGTAGTCAAGCGATGCAGAAAACGTCGACGATGTTACAACGAATTAATAACAGTTGATCTGAATAGGTCTGCTGATGAATTTAAATAATATTTTAAAAGAATGCACTTTGCGCATGATGCGTAAAACACCTTTGGGGATAAGTGGATGATCAAGTAGTTGTTACGCCCAAGAGTATAAAAACAATCAGAAAGAAGTTGTCAAACTATTCAGAATTGGCCCTCACTTGTGCAAGGTTGGAGATTATCCTGAATATTCGACTACCTGCAAGAGTATGGGAATCTATAAAGCGAAAAAGAGAACAGTTTACTGTTAAATTGCTTGAAAAAAAATGTAACAACTACGAAGACTCAGAAACAGGTTTGGATACACCATCTACATAATCTCTAGCGAAAGAAAGAAGATTAGAAATTATATATCAATGGATGCATGGCTGCACCATTTTAGATTTGTATTTCAAGGAGACGTCATCAACACTGATATGAGTAATTTACTACAAGACGATGCTATTAACAATAATGTGAAACATACGATTTCCAAACAGGAGATGATTTTAGGTTTTAGAAATGTTCAAAAAAGAACGGAATTCAGTACACCAGGTGGCAATGTCAGTGGACTAATGGTGGCCGTAAACTCAAGTACCCCCAACTTCTAATTTTTCTTAGTCGTTGACTTCAGTGAAAATTGATAGTACCAGCACAGTTCTTGTCGGCATTCGAGGCGATTAGGTCGTCGATCATCTTTTCAAAAATGATACAAGTAAAGACACTTGAAAACAATCTATATCTCTCACAGCAATCTGAAACTGAAAGTTCAGACATATGTTAAAGACCTCTGGCAAGATGACTGGGACACCTAGTTGGATAACGCTTTCAAATTCGTCCAGACCTTGAACTGTTTGTATCATATGCTACTAGTGGGAGTGCAGAACAACATTTGTTTTTGCTATTTGAACACAGGCCCCTCCTTTTACACCTACTCGTATCTTTGAAAAGACGAGGAAGCTCTGTGGTGCATTCCATTGTGACGTATCACTCACTATGAACATGTTCTGATTGAGCTTTGGGACGTATTTTATGTCGTCTTGAACACTTTCCATGAAAAAAAAATGTTGAAAGGTGTTGATGTGATGTTTGAGGTTCCTGAAGGTGAAAAACATTTTTCATCTATTTTAGACTTATGGAATACAGGCTTCTAAAGTAGTTTTGGTGTGTTTTGGGGGGTATTGTTTGTGTGTCGTTAATTTTCCTTTATATTTAACATCTGTTTATGGAACTGACTGGTGATGACAGCCCTGATACGGCCCTTCGTGGTCATAATGATAATAAAGAATACTTATGTAACGCCCATTCTCGGCTAGAGACCAAGCTCTAAGAGCTTTACACAATCCACACTAGTTTACACAATGGGCTGCCTACCTGGGTAGTGCCGACTGAAGAGCTGCCAGCTGGCGCTTCATTCAGTCGTTTCCCGTGACATCCAGTCAGTATCGTTCAATATCGTTCACTCAATTTTCTTACTTCCTTCATTCTTTCCATTTCTTACGCAGGATGCATGCTATGTGTAACGTGTCATCCATACCAACGGCCAAACTGGCCAACTTTTCCGAAAGTTGGTGATGGGATTTTACATGTGTGCAAGATGTTATGCGTGCGTTCATACACGGAACCTCGGTTTATAGTCTCATTTGAAGGACTGTAAGGGAAATGGAGTCAGAACCAATGTTTACTCCGAGGGAAAAATCCCCCTGTACCGAAACGGCCCGGCAGAGATTCGAACCCGCAACCCCAGGATCGCCAAGATTACGAGTCCGGCGCTCTACCAACTGAGCTATTCCGGTGATGACGTGAATTCAACATGGTGAGCTGGACTTAGAAATGTGACCTTTCCCTTGACGTCAGTAGCTGATGTAAGGCACTTACTTGGATGGGTAATGAAAAAAGGAATGTCTTTCACCTCTGTTTCCTCTGATTCAGCTGTCTTGACTCTGCCACGACAGGCTAAAGGAAGCTAACACCAAAGTTTGTGACGTCTCTTGATAGTGTTTCAGTGGATTCGATAATTTGTGTTTAATAGTCAAAGCTTGTTTGACAAAACCCTTTTTAGGAGGAAAGCGCACTGACTGCGCTGCTGGAGAAAATGACAGTTGTAGGTGAGTGAAATGTGTGGTTGAGCGTACAATAGATCTGGTAGTGACTATTGATTCAGTAAATATTAGGTAGTCAAGAGTTTGGTGGACAAACTAGTTTATTGCTCCTTTCGTTTCTCATACATGTTTTGATTGTTGGCTGAATTTGAATAGCAGGCATTCACTCCCATCTGGGTGTGGAATAGCATCAACATTAAAGGTTTCGTGTGTTTATGAAATCCTAAAAAAACGTTTGAACAGCTCTCAAAAGTTAGAGTGACATGGTGCACTGTTGATACATGCTAGGCGAACAACGTCTTAAATCTATCGAGAATTTTCACATACTTACAGTGATAAGAAATACGATCAAAAGTGGTATAACACTGTACTGTTGCAAGTGTCACTAACCTTATTATAGGCTCTACTTCCAGACAAATGGAAGCACCATATCCGTTCAGATGTAATTCAAAGAAAAAAGAAGGCTGATAACTAAAAAAAAAAAAAAAAATCAGTTTCAGTCTTTCTCCGCTCTGACAGTTCTGCAATAAATCTCAAAACTAAATGTCTGTGATTCCAACATTTGAATAAAATGATTGATCACGTACTCTCGGTTTGATTTAAGATCTTGACAGGTGAAAGGACGCTTGGCGTATGTGAATGTGCGCGCGTCTCTCTCTCTCTCTCTCTCTCTCTCTCTCTCTCTCTCTCTCTCTCTCTCTCTCTCTCTCTCTTGTTTAATATCCTGTTATAAGCAAAGCCGTCACTCCCAGATGGAAGATGATGTGAAGTGTCCCTGGATCCATACCTTTAAACACATTTTACAGTCAGAAATTTGTTCAGCAACAGCTACTGAAAAGGCACTGAGACTCTGTCTAGATTTATAAGTAGAACCTAAGGTGAGAGTCAACACAAGGCAGTTTAATTGAAAAGTGCTGTTGATGACTTTCTCATGTATATACTGTAGGAGAGAAGGCGACGAACACTTGACAGTCTATGGTAAATCATGAGAACACATCAGATCAAAATCACGACTTTTTGACATAGCCGATGCAAAACATTAAAATTAGTGTGATTTGTTATCTGTAGATGATTTTTGAAATGTAATCTGTTCATTCGCCAAGCATTTTGGAGAAATTATCATCATCAGCCGTTAGGGTTTTGTGGGATCTCCACAGTGGAATGACCAGAAAGGACTCAACGAAACACATCATTCTGCCAAGTTTGAGCATGCTAGTGTTCATCATAATTACTAAGAGAATGCCACCACGGACCAAACACACGGATACACACACACACACACACACACACACACACACACACACACACACACACACATGCACGCACACACACACACACACACACACACACACACACACACACACACACACACACACACACACACACACATACAGCTGAAACTGTGTGATCAGTCCAAAAACAGTCACTTATGCCTGTTATGAAGAACAAATCGAAACGAAAATTGAACCTATCTTGGCCAAGAGAGTGGAAAAAGTTTTGTTGAGATGGAAAGCAAGATGGACGGCAGGAAGTGGACATTATTCTTCACATTACTTGTAATCTGAAGAAAAAATAATAACAATAAGCGGATGAAGAAGTCAACAACTAGAGATGGATTTATCATTGAAGATCAAAAAGATATCATGATAGAAGTCACTAAGAACCATGAAACATTGGAAACATTCAGGATTATATGGAGCTAATTCAAAATTCTCCAAATACTTTTGCAAACAGGAAGGACCTTTTGTGATGAGATCTCTGAATGAGGCGTATATAGATGGTCAACTATCTACAACACAGAAAGAAGGACTAATCATATGTATTCCAGAGATGGTTAATCGAAAAAATATTTTCAAAAACTGGTGCCACATGTCTCCCCCAACTGTAGCTTATAAGACAAGATCATCATGCATTTCAAACA
>JADBJO010019335.1:30000-33465 GCA_016801955.1 Conus betulinus | reverse complement strand
AACACGGTAGCCATTTTAAGAAAACTGGCTTTAAAGTTTCCCTACTTTCTCCAACCATTTTTCCTTAGCAACCAAGGTTTAATTTTGCTGTAAACTGAAAATGTGGGAAACCATCAAAATAATCATTGCAAATATTTTAATAATTGAATTTTATCCCAGTCAGATATATATTGGTGTATTTATGGCTGTTCAGGATGCTGAAAAATGAAAAAAAATCGGAATTTTTCTTATTTAATAGATACTTTTGTTTTTAATGTTATCTTAGCACATAGATACACTAATCACAACTGATTGAATTAATATGTATTTTCTAGTTTTCATTTTGCCCACTTAAAGAAAAAAAAGTGGGTTCTTGGAGGGAAAAAGGGTAACTCTCTTGCACTGTGCGTTTAACACATACCGGACTCACAATTCATGACATCCTATGATAAAAACAGCATATATACATAATTAACAAACATATCTTATCAGAAACAAATGCTTGTGCATTATTCTTTCTTCTTCCTTTTCAGTTGCCTGGGTGGAATCTCTCTTGTCCTCTCTGCACACACACACACACACACACACACACACACACACACACGCGCGCGCGCGCGGGCACACACACACTCGCCATTTGTAGATCTGGCAGAGGCTGCCCATTGCAGTTCATACCTGTATCTGTTGCATACGTCGCTGTCACCAAATTTTTGGCATTATCGCGACGGCATTATACCTGACAGATCTGCACTTTCTTCAATTCATACAACTGGCTCCTCATTTTCTTTTCATCTTCGATTTCGAGTCCAACAGGCTGAGACTGACACACGCCGGTCGAAGTCGATGGGGAAATCCCATCGTCAGCTTCGCTGTCAGTTTCTTCGTTGGAATCGAAATCAAAATATTCCTTTTCATTGCTATTGCTGGTGGCGAAATATTCGTTTATAAGGCCACTAATTCCCTGGCCTTCATAATCGAAAATATTTCCTGATTTTATGAATTTAACAGCGTTACAATACGTCGATCCATGATGATGATTTTTCGAGTGAAGCGACAACAAAAGGCAAAACACAATAGATTCCATTGAGCTGTGGCCAATGAAAGGCAGCGTCTCTGCTGTTAACAGCTGAGTTACTAAGGCCATTTCGGTATTTGATTGCTGATTGGTTGGAAGGCTTTCTTTTGTGTACGACTTTGAATGCCTCCTAAAGGCCTTCTGATTGGTTTATTTTTAGAAAATGTGTGCAGATTCTTAAAATAGACACACTGAGCTTTCGAATGATGTGCGACATGCCAGGGGCTCTGCGAGGGATGTGCACTCGATTATCTGTTGAAAATGAGTAACTTTTCGCAATCAGTGCTGCTTAAAATTGATGACATGGAGTGAAAAAAAAAAATTCATTTAATCTAAATCTCATTTTACCACAAAATGACCCTCACCACTCTTTGTTGCCCGCAGCGGCGATCAGCCCTGCGCGACTTATCTATCATTTTGTGGGAGGCCGTCAAAGTTTTAGCAAATTGATGTTGGTGCTGACGCTCACTCTGCCTCCATTGGGCGCTGTGTTGTGATGCGTGGCAGAGGTAGGGGGGTGGGGAAGGGGGGGGGGGGTGGGGGGGGTGATGCCGGTATGGAAGGAGGGATGGCGGGATGGAAGGCTACGAGGCCATTCCTTCTAATGGGCTGAATCAACTGGCTTCCTCGTTGCACGTGCTTTTCGCCCGGGGACGGTTATCATGGGCGTTAGCTACAAGGTGTGATTGTGGGGGTATTAGAAACGAAGCATGCACACACGGACACAGACCACAGACACACAGACACACACGGACACAGACACAGACACACCACACACACACACACACACACACACACACACAAGAGCGTGCTCACAAGCATACACACACACACACACACACACACACACACACACACACACACACACACACACACACACACCACACACACACACACACACACACACACCACACACACACACACACACATCAGCGTACCCATGCGTACGCGCGCGCACTCAAACATTTTTCACACACATATATACATGCTTGCATACGCTGTTCTACCACCCCCCAGACACACGCATACCTTCCACATCCAGCACCCCCCCCCCCCCCCCCCCTCCTTACCCTCTTCCCCAAGCCCCACACTTGTCCCTCCCCCTGCCCCTTTCTCCTTCTCCCCTATCAACATATAAAAAAAGAAGGAAAGAAGAAAGAAAGAAGAAAACAAGCAAAAACTGATTGCATTTCAGTAACCAACTTGCGCTGTGGAGTAACTTTTTTGCAGATCACCCCTTCTCCTGTCAATTCCAAACGTCGTTTGACAAGCATGGTTGGAACAAAACAAAAGCAAAAACGAAACAAAACAGAAAACAATAAAATTATTTAGTGTCCTTGAATGAATTGATGGACTTCGCTGCAGTGCTCTCTCTGCAAGCAATTGTTCAGGATCGGGCTCCCGGAGCGGGTTTGTTGTTGTGGTTGTTGTTGTTGTTGTTGTTTGTTTGTTTGTTTTTCAAAGACATTTTCATGACGCAGCCCGAGTTTCCATGGAGGAACACACGCCGGCTCGTCCGTATGGTGTCTATGTATGTGCCTGCGTGCGTATGTGCGTGTGTGCTTGCGTGCGTACTCGAAAGCGTGCGGGCTTGTGTGCACGCGCGCGCGTGTGTGTGCATGTGTGTGTGTGTGTGTGTGTGTGTGTGTGTGTGTGTGTGTGTGTGTGTGTGTGTGTGTGAGCGCATATGTCTTTCTCTCCCCAACACCCACATGCACACATGCATGTGCCACGGCATATTCTATACACGCACACGCGCGCGCAGGCACACATATACATGCTTGCTCGCGCACACGCACGCATATACACACACGCGCGCACTCACGCGCGATTATAATATTATGCACAAAGCAGCAAATCAACTTGGCAATGATCAGGTTCTGGATTCCTTGTTTAATTTAGGCTGAATGCAAAAGAACATACTAAACAAGGCGAAAAATAGAATTTATCTCACACACAGTACGAAGCAAACCAGTGAATTTTCGGCAAATGCGTCTTTTGCAGACATTGCCAACACCAGACATGAAAAAGGGCACAACCCAATCCTCCCTAAACCGTGGCCTTCCCTGTCTTTTCTTTTCCCCGATATACATTGCGGCTTCATCCAGAAAACTTCCCAAATCAATTTGTTTTTTCTTCTCACTGTTGCGCCACATCCATGTATATTTATTTTTCATTACTGAGCGACAGAAGCGTACAACAATTCTTGTCAGGAAAATGAGAAAACTCTTCAGGTCAATGACTTAGTTACCGAGATCGTTTCTTTTTCTTTTTTTCAGAGAGAGAGAGAGAGAGAGAGAGAGAGAGAGAGACTTTGATCTTTTATTGTCATTACCAAAGAGGTCTTTTGACAAGGGGGGAGATGTAACAGAACAAAAACATTTCCCTCTTCCTTTCCTGCAAACAAATAG
>JADBJO010019335.1:10000-25000 GCA_016801955.1 Conus betulinus | reverse complement strand
CTGCACAAGTAGACATTGTCAAAGAATGGACTGGTTGCGCCCTGTCTCCCTGTGACTGAAGGACAAAAGCGTTGAGATGAATGACTGCCCGGTCGTTCGTTCGTCCAACCGCCGGCAGATCTTGCATGAAATGTGGACAGCGGCGACGAAGACGACGACGACGACGCGACAACAACGATGGTGATCGTGAGAGTGAGAGTGAGGTTGACACACACGCTTCAAACGGTAAGTACTTGATACAAAAATGGTTCGTTGAAAGGTTCACCTCAGGGGGCCTAACTGTAATGCACTCACCAAAGTAGACGTGGGCTTTATCAGTTATTCCGTGCTCACTAATGTGAGCTTTTTACGCCATTACTTCTACGTTTGTCCTTTTCCTAAGGTTCAACTCGGCAACATGCTGGGCCATTGGTCGGAAAGAGATTAAGAGGAAAAGGCACAAACCAACAAAGTTGGAAACTGAGCCGGAAATCACGTGCTCAGATATACATGCACTGTGGCAAGGTGCCAGTTTCCTGTTTTGAGATGTGGAAAAAAAAGAATCAAAATGGAAAAAAAAAAAAAAAAAACCCACGAAAAAAGACTCGGCATTTTCAAATGTTACGACAGTGCGATCTACCCGAAGATAATCAAATGTATGTATTTTCATCCTTTATAAGATCATTCATAATCGTCGAAGCATAAATTAAAAAAAAAAAATGTTGATTTCTTTCTTAACAAATTTTCTCTTTCGGCGGGTTCCGTCGTTGTGTCCAGCAATACGGATACACGACTCGAAGGTTTGTGGCCTCCTGGGACGTATGTTGCGAGTTGAAGGGTGTCTGTCACCCAGATTTAGAGGATCGTTCCGTAAGCATTCTCTACCGCATGCACAACATGTATTCTGGCACTGTGTTAGATTCTCTTATGCATTTTAGTAAAGCCTATGGGATATAAGCACATGTTTATGAGTGTTAGCATAGTGTGATACATGTTATCACCATTCTGATGAGTATTAGCCAAACTCTGTGACATGCACTCCATGCTAGACATTTAAACGTGTTACTATCATTCAAATGAATGTTAGCCATACTCTGACATGCACCCAATGCCAGAGATTTAAATGTGTTGGTATCATTCAGATGAATGTTAGCCGTACTCTCTGACATATACATCGTGCTAGAATTTTAAACATGTTAGTATCATTCAAATGAATGTTAGCCATAGTTCGTGACATGCACCCCATGCTAGAGATTTAAATGTGCTGGTATTATTCAACGAAAGCTATCCTGTTACACACGCACTGCAGATTAGCCAGTATGATGCTTACACTCCACAGCTTTTAAGTGGCATGCACTTTTCAGCACACTAAGCTTTGTCATTGATATGTCGTGAGGGAGGTAGAAATAGAAGGGGTAGATTAGGGTTGGGGTAGGAGGAGCTTAAACACCTTGCAGATTCTGTGGCGTCCCGATCGTTTCCCGTCACGTGACATCCTGGCACCGGCAGGCGGCATTCGGTAAGTACATTACGAACAGTGGAACCGGCAAGCGGCATTCGGTAAGTACATTACGAACAGTTTTCTCATGCTGTACTTCAAGTTCTGAACATGAAATTGGTTTTTCTTCGGGTAACAAGTTCAAGTCAGCAAAAATGTATGTAACGCTGGTATGGAAAAAATCATGAATTCAAAAGCTCCTTTACTTTCGTCCTGAGAAGTTTGGAGGTCAGTTTACCTTCGGTTTCGCCTGACGATGTAAATTACAATGAAACATCCAGCTGGCTACACTGGTCAGTCTCTGTAAGTGTAAATGTCATGCATTTTTTTTTTTCTGTTTCTTTCTTTGTTAGGGTTTTGCCGGGCTCCGGACATTTACGATTTGGAGCCACCGGAAACACAACTATCGTTTGACTTTCGACATTTTTTTTTTTTTTTTTTCAAGTGGTTTACATCGCAAACATTGGCGAGTTGAACAGTACCCGAAGAGCCGCAATTTAAGGGAATGCTTACGGAAGCCCGCAGCACGCACTAGGATTCTTCGTTTCGTCTCTGTACGTCATTGTCTTTGTACGTCATTGTCTTTGTACGTCATTGTCTTTGTTGTTATGTCTGACCGCGTCCTCTTTTTTCCTTTCATAGCCTTCTGTTCGTGAGTGTGTGTGTGTGTGCACGTGCGTGCGTGCGTGTGTGCGTGTGTGCGTGCGTGTGTGTGTGTGTGTGTGTGTGTGTGTGTGTGTGTGTGTGTGTTTTCTATTATCTTTGTGATACCCTGTTTTGGAAGGAAGATACTGAATTAATCGCGAGGATAGAAAAGAGAAAGAGAACGCTGTACATTTGTGGACGTGAAAATGGATACATCTGTAGTAGCACGACAGCAGAGAGAGAGAGAGTGTGGAGGGAGAGCGACAGAGATACAGAGAGAGAAAGAGTGAGTGAGACAGAGAGAGAGAGAGAGAGAGAGAGAGAGAGAGAGAGAGAGAGAGAGAGAGAGAGAGAGAGGAAAAGCTAATGCAAAAACATCCCTTTTTTATCTTCCGATTTAGTGTGTGTGTGTGTGTGTGTGTGTTTGTCGTTCGTCGTTGTGTTGTTGCTCTGGTTGTTGCTGTTGTGTGAGTGTAAGTGTGTGCTCCTCCGTCAGGTTATAGTGTACTCTTTGAGAACAAATCTTATCACCGTCTTCCGGAAGCTTCGTGCCAGTTTTTTTTTTTCCCCCATTTCTGCTACTCTCCAGTTTTGCTTTTCACACACTGCCCTCTTCTCTGCCCTCTCTCCCCCCTGTCTGTCAGCGTGTTTCCCTGTCTCTGTATATGCCTATCTGTCTGCCTGTCTGTATATCTGTCTGCGTGTTGCCCAGTGGTGTGTCAGTCGGTTGGTCGATCGGTCGGTCCGTCCGTCCGTCCGTCCTGTCTGCCTGTCTCTCTCTCTCTCTCTCTCTCTCTCTCTCTCTCTCTCTCGCCTGTCTGTGTCCTGTCTCTCTCTCTCTCTTTCTCTCTCTCTGTCTCTGTCTCTCTCTCTCTCTCTCTCTCTCTCTCTCTCTCTCTCTCTCTCTCTCTGTCAGCTGGAAGTGAAAATTCCACAGTGTCTACCGTGCGATGAGCCAGTTAGTATTATAAATCTTATTGCAGCGTACGGAGTCATAAACTACTCAGCATTAAACGTATCTATCTATGTGTCAGTCTGTCTGTCTGTCTGTCTGTCTGCCTGTCTGTCAGTCTGTCTCTGTCAGTCTGTCTCCTGGAAGTGAAAATTCCACAGTGCCTACCGTGCGATCAGTCAGTATTATAAATCTTATTGCAACGTACGGAGTCATAAACTACTCAGCATTAAACGTATCTATGTATGTATCTGTCTGCCTGTCTGTCTCTGCCTGCCTGTCTGTCTGCTTATCTGTCTATACTGTAGAATTTCCAATTCTCTTCACAAAATATGCCCTGGCCAGAGATTTGAATTATTAGGTGCATCACCTTTACAAAGAAGGAAATTTGACCCCCCTACCCCAACCCCCGCCCCCGCCATCCCACCCCCCACCCCCCCCCCCCCCCCCCCCCCCAAAAAAAAAAAAAAAAAGAGAGAAAAGATGAGCGTACTTGGTTTACTTTAAAAAGATTTTCTTCGCGCGATCATTTCCGGTTCCACCGACGCACAGCCATACCCGTGTTGTCGCGATCTCGACGCAGGAACTGCACAGACAGAAGAGTCAACATGATGACCGAGGACGTCAACTGGATGATGATGATGAGACCAGTGACTGCCCCGAGGCAACCCCGCCGGAGAGGAGACGCGGACTCGATTTACTTTCTCACTCGGCTCGAATCTCCGCGATGGTGTTCAGGTGAAGGCAGAGAAACGTTTGTCGTTTTTACGCGTCAGAGACGGTGATAATGGCAACATGTAGACTTAACGTTAACGACGGACTGTTCACTGTCCACGACCCCCCCCCCCCCCCCCACAACTCCTTCCCTCTCACCCCCCCCTTCCTCTTTCTCTCCCTGTCTCCCTCTCTGTCTGTCTGTCTGTCTGTCTCTCACTCGCCTCCCTCCTCCACCTTTGCGCCATTCAGGCCTGCATGATGCCGCCGTGACATGTTCTACAGTGTGCGAGTTTGGGGTGGGTCGGTGTGTGTCCTCTTGGGGAAGGACTTGGAATATTTTGTGTTTTAGAATTATGTTAAAATTTCACCTCCACCCTCTGTCTTATTAGCAGTTACGGAAGGAGCAACTTTCCGGTACTAGTCATCAAAGAATTTTATTTTTCTCGGGACTGTGAAAGTACTTGGTGGTGGCTCGGGGATAAGTTTCCTTGCGCTTGTACTTTTAACAGCACTTGTGTGTGTGTGTGTGTGTGTGTGTGTGTGTGTGTGTGTGTGTGTGCACGCGCGCGCGCGCGCATTGATAAACGAGTCGCTGGTTCCATTATTCCTTTGTTCGTTTCCCTGCGGTATTGGATGTGGTTATGAACATTATTTTCCTACCGGTTTTTTTTTTTTTTTTTTTCATGAGTATCGTATAAAGGTTGTTTTTCTGCACTACATGTTGGAACTGGATCATTCCTATGCTAGCACTGGGTTTTTTTTTTTTTCATTTCTTAATTGGGCTTACTATACCGAACGCTTTTGCTTTCGTGGGTGTTGTCGTTTTCTTCCTTTTGTTGGTGTCTAATCTATAGAGTCCCACGTGCGGACAGTCATGTGTGTGGCCCATGAATGAGTTATGTTAAACAGTGCTTTTCTATTTAAACGTATTGAAGAAAGGAAGTAAGAGGGGGAAAAGGACGATTGGCAGATGAAGAAGGGCGTTTACCGAGGACTGCTGTTATCACGAGGGAGACTCTGACAGGGAAGAGTGAAAAATAAACGGGCGACTGGACAGCATCTGACCGTGCCAAATATTGACGCAATCTGGACAACGGATGTCTGCTCATCCCCAACAGCGTGGCCTGTGACTATAGAGACCGACACGCGAGTTGCATTCTCTGACACAATGGTCACCTCTGTATGTTGACACTGGTTTGTTGGCTGTCATCCCCTTTCTCCGGGGCTTGCTTGCTTTTCGGTTGCAGCAGCCGTCAGTTTTTCTTTGCCAATTTGCAGCTGTTTCTTGAGACTGCTTCTCTAGCTGTTGCGGTCTGCTCTGAGGTCCTCACAGGATGCAGTGTTGATCTCAAGCGCCTTCATGTCTCTTTTGCCAGTCTTTTTATCTCGGTTGTGGGCGGCCAGTGCTTCTCTGCCCTGCGGCAAAACTCTCCATAGAGGACGTCTTTTGGGAGGTGACCATCCTCCTGCCAGCCCAGCCGACGTTGTCTCAGCAGGGTATACATGGAAGGGCGGCCAGCGTGAGACAGGACTTCTGTGTTGGTCACCCTGTCTCACCAGGAGATGCCCAGTATACGCCTGAGCGTTCTGAGGGTGGAAGGAATTGAGCCTAATGAGCGTAATAGACAAAGGACAAACACATAATAGTAAACATGATGATAATAATGAACACAATAATGGTAACAAACAAAAACAGACAATAGATAAATAATAATGATGATAGTTAAAAAAAAAATTACATGGCCCAGCCAGCACAACCGACGTTGTCTCAGCAGGGTATACATGGAAGAAAGGCCAGCATGAGACTGGACTTCTGCGTTTGCTGGACCCTGTCTCGCCAGGAGATGCCGAGTATATGCTGGAGGCTTCTGAGGTGGAAAGAATTGGGCCTAATAATAAGCATAGTTGGGCAGGTTTGTACATGTTTACCTTGATCAACTACTCGCTCATGACCGAGATTCCCTCAATTTTCCCACATTCTGTGGTAAAAGCCTGTTGAGCATAAGAGGATATCTAAAACAAATAATTGAAAATAAGTACACTCAGCCATGTGCGGTTGGCTTCTGGAAAAAAGATTATTTAACATTGATGTCGCTCAACAGATATGGCTTACAAGCAACAAAAGAAACTAGACTCCGTCTTTTACACTGGAAAATTGTGCATAACATATATCCAACTGTGCATAACATATATCCAACTAACATGTTCAAGATGAAGAAGAAGATAAATGTTCATACTGTAGAGATATAGTCGACGTGATAGAACATTTTTTTCTACGAATGTCCTTTCGTCTTATTTTGGAGAAAGATTGAGAATTATTCTATTCTAATCTTGACGTTCATATGAAGATCGATGACTTAAAAGTAATGTTTGGTGTCACCGACAAGACCACAAGAAAAGCTACGCTGATTCAAATTAATCACACAATCTTAATAGGGAAAATGTGTATAAGTATTTTTTTTTTAAAACAACGCAGGCAACGACATCTATTTGTACAATATTTGAAGCCAATATGCTATTCCGTAACAAATATCTGTTGAGATAACTTTTATTTTCAATGAAAGTAGTTTCTCGGTAAATATTTCCATCCATCTCTTTATTTACGCAGAAATGGACGTGCGTGATCCTTTTCGCGATATCGTTCATGCTTTTCAGTTGGTTGGTTTCCTTTCGAGTATTATCACGAAATGCTGTGTGGTAATTGTGATGTACTGCAGCGTAGTTCGTTTCATGATATCATATCCACTACTTCTTTAGTTTCCTTTTTTTTTTTTTTAAAGAAGGGAGTAGTAGCGAGATTAACACACATTTTTTCGCTCGCCATTCCTCTGTGGACCCTTCCACTCTTTCGATTTCGTTTGTGAAAGGGCGCGACAAACCCTTTGGGGGAACATGAAGACTGAAAAAGACGGGAAGACTATGAACTGTTTCTTTTTCCTCTCTCTCTCTCTCTCTCTCTCTCTCTCTCTCTCTCTGTCTCTCTCTCTGCTGTCTCGCTGCTTCTTGATTCACTATGTCCTTCCTGATCGCTTTTTGCTCCTTCTGCTACTTTACTCTTTCTGCAACAACTTCGTTAGGTATAAATCGCGTACCTTGGTGAATTGAGTTGAGAATGAAAGAACCAAGCAACCAAACTTATTGCAACATACACTAGTGCACTGAAAAACCCAGACATCATTGTACCATAGTATACATTAAATGAGAAAGAAGCATTGTCCAGTGATAGAAAAATCAAGAACACGTGGAACTGGGCATGAATGAAAGTGTGGAACGCGTGCGTAAGCAGGCGTTTGTGTGTAAGCATGATAGATGGTAGGCGTTTAGGTGTTGCAACAAAAAAAGAGGAAAAAGAAAAAGAGACCGCCAAAAAAAAAAAAAAAAAAAAAAGAAAAAAAAAAAAAAAAAAAAAAAAAAAAAAAAAAAAAAAAAAGAGAAAAAAAAAAAAAAAAAAAAATCAAAACAAAAAAAAAAAAAAAAAAGGCGGGGGGAAAGTGGTGGGGAAAAAAAAAGCATAGTAAACATAAGAGTAATAATGATGAACATAATAGTAATGATAAACATAATAGTAAAACGTCTGATGATGATAAACATTATAATGGTAAGAAACATAACAAAAATCATAATAAAAAACAAACACAAACACAATAATGATAATGATAAAAAAAAAAAACAACAGATAATTACATGGCCCAGCCAATGCAACCCTCGCCGTCTCGGCAGGCTATACATAGAAGGGAGGCCAGCGCCAGACAGGACCTCCGTGGGTGGTCACCCTGTCTCGCCAGGAGATGCCCCAGTATACGCCTGAGGCTTCTGGGGTGGAAGGGAATTGAGCCTAATAATAAAGCAAAATAAACATGATAATGATAAATAATAATAGACATAATAGTAGTGATAAACATAATAGTACTTAACATGATAATGATAAACATAATGATAAACAAAACATAATACTACCAATAATGATAATCAACAAACATAAACATACACACAATGACAATGACAATGATAATAGTAATAATAATAATAATAATAATAATAATGATATGAAATAATAATAAAGACCGCCTTGAGACAAAAAGAGTAAGGGGAAAAAAGGCCGAAAAAAAGACAAAGGCGGGGGGTGGTGGAGGGACTAAAAAAAACTAAATAAAAAAAACTTTTAAAATAATAAACATAATAAACCTAATTGCAAAACATAATCAGCATGATGAACATGATCAACGTAATAATAATAATAATGATTAACATGATCAAAATTAAGATGAGAAACGTAAACATAATAAAAAAAAAATAATGAAAATAAATAACAAACCTGATGACAATGAAAACATAATAAACCTGGTAATGAAACAGTAACAGTAATAAAGATAATAAACATAATAATAATGATGATAATGATCATATAAAAAACTGTGATAATATATAACGATAATAATATAATAATGGCAATACTAATAAGTAATTAATTACATGGCCCAGCCAACGCAACCGACGCTGTCTCAGCAGGGTATACATGGAAGGGAGGCCAGCATGAGACACGACTGTGTTGGTCACCCTGTCTCGCCGGCAGATGCCCAGTATACACCCGAGTATTCTGAGATGGAAAGATATGAGCCTAATAATAAGCGTAATAAACATAACAACAGTAATGATAAACTTAATAGTAAACATGATAACAAAATGAACATAATGATGGTGACAAATACAAACATACAATGACAATAATAATGATCATGATAAATGATTTCATGGCCCAGCCAGCACAACTGACGCTGTCTCAGCAGGGGATACATGGGAGGCCAGCGCGAGACACGACTGTGTTGGTCACCCTGTCTCGCCGGGAGATGCCCAGTATATGCCAGAAGCTTCTGAGGTGGAAGGAATTGAGCCTAATAATAAGCATAATAAAATAATATTAATGATAATAATAATGATAAACATAATGATAAACATAAACACTTAACATGATAATGATGAAAATAATGATAAACAAAACGATTCTAGTAACAGTGATAACCAACAAACATAAACATACAATGACAATAAAAATGAAAGTGATAATGAAAGAAATTAATAATAATAATAATAATAATAAAGACCGCCTTGAAAAAAAAAAAGACAAAGAAAAAAAAGCAGTGGCGGGGGGTGGTGGAGGGACAAAAAAAAACTAAACAAAATATAAACATAAATACAAAACACATAGCAATCCGAATAATGAACATGATCAACATAGTAATAAATATAATAATAAAGATAATAAACATTAAGGTGATAAGCATGAACATAAGATACTGATAATAATGAAAATAATAATAATAATGGTAAACATAAACAATAATAAAAATATAATAGATAATGATGATAATAAAGATAATAACAAATAATGATAATAATAGTAATAATAAAATAATAATAATAATAATGATAATACTAACAGTAATAAAAATGATAAACAAAAACATACACTAATAATGATGATGACAATATTAATAACAAAAATGTGATGATAATAATGGTAATAATAATAATTATGATAATAATAATAATAGTAGTGGTACTAATAATGATAATAATAACAGTAATAATAATGATAAGAAGAAGAAGAAGAATGATGGTAATGATGATGATGATGATGATGATAATGATAATAATAATAATAATAATAATATAATATAATAGTAACAGTAGTAACAATAATACTAAAGAATGCATGGCCCAGCCATTGCAGCCGACTCTGTTTCAGCAAGGTATCCATGGAAGAGTGTCCAGCGCGAGAACGACTGTGTTGGTCACCCAGTCTCGACGGGAGATGCCGAGTACGCTTCTGAGGTGAAAGGAATTGAGCCTAATGGTAAGCATATTGAACATAGCAATAATGATGATAATATGAATAAACATAACAGTAATGATAGACATATAGTAATAGTGAACATGATAATACTAATGGTAACAACCAATACAAACAAATGAAAATAATAATAGTGTCATGTGATGTAGCCTGAAATGGCGACATGTGACGTTTGGTCGCGTACGCCCTTTTTTGATATAAAGCATTTCCCTAGGCAGGGAAAAAAGGAAAGGTAAAAGAAAGGACAATTGAGTGGCCTGACCAGTGTGATCGGGGTCGCTGGTGGCTATAGACGTAGGGTGATTATTGGTTGAATCGATCAGGAAAATGGACGGACGTTGTCCATTGGTCAAGTAACCAAGGGTTGGTAATGCGTAGAGAGTTAGATGAGTACTCACTGAATATGTACTCGGGAAGAGCGCAGGAAGGAAGCATGAAGTATAGGAAGGAGATGGCTTGGGGACACTGACCAGACAGGTTGTTTGGAACTGCAGAACGAGATTCACGTGTAATCTACCATTACCAGGTGAGGCATAGACAGATGGGGAGGGAAAAGAGAGTTAAGGAAAGGGAAAAAAAAAAGGAAAAGAATTTATCATTATACAGATTTTGAAATAGATTACTTACACGGACTTCATTCGTGCTTCACCCCTTCCCGGTGCTGTGGCAGCACCAGTAACGGGATAGGCGACTGTGGCAGTCGCAGAAGTATTTGGGCTCCAGTGCTGTGGCAGCACCTAATTGTCTCTAGAGTTGGAGAACCTAGTTGAAGAGGACAACGACTGCGGCAGTCGTGATAGGACTTAAAGCGTTTGTCACGTTGACCCACTATGATTTTTAATTGTCCCCCCTGGGTCGGAAATCAGATATTGTCCCTGTATTTGGAAAATGTATAAATTGTTTCTCCAGTAAGAAGGAGAAACCGGTAAAAGATGTACTTGTGAATCACTATGTATAATGAGATGAAATTGGGTCCAAGCTAGTGGATCTGGAATGATTGTATCTCCACTGGAGAGGAGGAACAGAAAATTATTCTTCTTAGAAACAAATCGGTTGTATAAGCTGGAAAAGTTGATTATCGTTTAGTAAATGATTCCCCGGAGAGGAGGGGGAGAAGAGTTATTGTAGTGCGCCTTGTGGTTGTTTGGAGAGACTGCGTGTGCACGGATTGAATGCTGAGCCGAGTGCGTGCATGCGTTTGTGCTCAGTGTGACAGTGATGACCCTGACTTAGGACTAGTTTTTTTTTTAATACCTCCCTCCAAGAAAAAAAAAAATATTGGAGGAAAGAAAGTATTGTTGCGATTACTGTTTTTATTTTTCATTTGTTTTTGTATGTGTATTTTCGGATGCTTGAGATTTCTTTTGGTTGCTCTACTCTGTTAAGGTTTTTTTTTTTTTTTTTTTTTTTTTGGTAGGATTTCTTTTGACCCTTCCTCCCCTCAGGACCGATAGCCTCAACCTCCTCTTGCTCGTACCTGGCAGCAAGGGGGCAGGGCGTTGAGGAGTCGCTGTCCTTCCCCTAGAGCATTAGAATTAGTTTTGTCCCCTTCCCCAGGACTGATAGCCCCAACCTCTTCCTGCTCTGATTAGCAGGGGGGCATGGCGTTGGGGAGTCGATAGTCCCTCCCTCTCTCATTGATATATTTTCTTTCCCTTTCCTATCGTTTCATTTGGATTTTTCCCCTTACCCCTCTGAGTGTGGATCGACTTCACCTCCGTCACTCAACTAGTGTAGGTGGTGGAGTTGATTACCGCTCAGTCCAAATAAACATCTTTTTCTTGATTATCTTTTTTTGTTTTGTTTATTGCATTGTATTGTTAGTATATTGTGTGTATTACTATTTGAATACTTCCCCGTCTCCAGCTTTACGGGAGACAATTGCCATTAGGGTGCTGTCTGAGGGCCTCATTTCGCTTTTTTTTGATTTTCCCCTATCTATACTGGACTGTCTATTCTTTCATTTCCTTTTCACCCCTTTACAAAAAAATCTCCAAATCTTCTCTTCAGTAGGCGCCTATCTATAGCTTCTTTTCATCATTGTCATCTTTTAGGTAGGATTTCCGTTAGTGTACGTTTTCTCCCCCTCTTTTTAATTGTTGGTTGATTCATTTGTTTTGTGAACTCATCTGTTTTACCAACAAAGTAAGAAAGAAAGTTAACAACTACAATAAGAACAGTTAAGAACATAAACATTATAAAGAATTTATTTCTGGGAAAAAAAAAAATATATTTTGTCTGTTTTCTTTTCATTGGGGGAAAAGAGCTATTAGTATTGGATTTTATTCTTTTTAGCTGTCTTTGTCCCTTTAGGAAAGAATATTGGTGAAAATCTCTTTTGGAAAGATCACATTGTCAATTCTTATCAGTGCTTTTCTTTTGTAAGCCTTTATTACTTTCCTGTTTATACCGGCATTTAAAATTTTTGTTTGTACATACTGTAACAGTTTTTTTTTTTTTTTTTCCTTTGGAAACGTATATAACATCACATATCGCCTTATTTTAGTCGTATTGAGTTATCGTTTCTTGTTTGTTTGTGGTAACTATTCATGATGGAAAATTTTGAATATGTACGACAGGCCGAGCATCTAGGCTTTGAAGGTGAGAAATTAGCAACCTATGGCCAACAATGTATGGACAGGAGAGAGAGAGAGAGAGAGAGAGAGAGAGAGAGAGAGAGAGAGAGAGAGAGAGAGAGAGAGAGAGGGGGAGAGAGAGAATTCAAATTACTTTCTAATTTAGCCTTTTTTCCGTTTTAAAAATTACTTTCATCTTTGATGCAAACACAAAAAGGGTGTCATTGAGGAGTATAGCTCAGAAGGAATATTATTGTCTAGACATGTGTTGCCCATATACTAATTTTGCAGTACACCGGAAATGAAATGTCAGAGACGCAATCTCCAAGCAGATCACGTGCGCGCGCGCGCGCGCGCGCGCGCGCGGCGTGTGTGTGTGTGTGTGTGTGTGTGTGTGTTATAACTCCTGATGGCAGACTTCGGTGTGAGCTGAAGAAGATACCAGGGTCAGGAGAGGGCAACAAGTTGTGATGGTGGAGCCCTGACGACCTCTTCAAGTTGGGCGTCGATGTGGACTTCCACTTGGGCTGCAGCACCTCCTTGTCTGTGAGCCATAGGGGTCTGCTGGAGGACGTGGTGATGTACATCTATATTCAAGCCTGACAGTGTTTCTAGTTTGAATTGTCTTAAAGTTTTTTCTAGTTCTAAATGTAGTTTGCCTTCCTGTCCCTCAGTGTGTGTGAACTGAGAAGTCGCTTGCAGTTTAGATAATTTACGAACTATATTTCCCAGTTTGACATTAACATTCACCGAAAGTAGAGCTGATGCACAAGACTCTATTTAGTGGACTGCTTTAGTAATCTTGGTTACTCTTTGCCTTGTTTAGTCGGAAATACCTTTCATATAAAGATCCGGTGGCATAGCCATTTCCTATAAAAAAAAAAAAAATATGAAGATTTTATTCAGGTATTGGAACCTGAAGCTAATGGTGATGGTGAATGTGTTTTGTGGTTGAAAATCAACAAAACTGTTACAGGTTTATGATGATCTGCTCCTCGGTTCAGTTTATAATTCTCCAGAGGGAACTGCTTATGGTTCAGTTCATTGTTTTGATGATTTGGAATCTAGTCTTACACGTCATGATTCTAACTGCCATGTATTTCTTATGGGAGATTTTAATGCCTATACTAAATGTTTGCCCGACTTTCTGAAGCTTGATACAAATATCAATGACATTATTGCCGATAGTTTTCACTTGTGTATTGAAGATTTTGATATCCCTATCGCGAGATGTTCTCGGAATGCACGTCGACCTAATAACTATGGTTATCGACTTGCTGATTTTTTGAAAATCACAGAATTTGTTTATGTTTAATGGGAGAGTTGGCAGAGACGCAGATATTGGTCGATGCACTAGAAGTGGATGTACTGTGATTGATTATATGTTGGGTTCACCATATTTGTTCACACATACTGCTGACTTTAGTGTTGATCCCTTTGACGCCATGCTTTCAGATATCCACAGTCCAATTCTTTTAACTCTCAGCATTTCGTGGGAAGATCAAACAATACTTTCAATCAGACTTCAAATTCCAATGAAAATAGAAGTGTAAGATGTCCAAAACAGGATGACCTTTGTTTTATACAAACATTAAGCAGTGGGATACATCTAAAGGTGAGATAATTAAAGAAAACTTGCTTACTAAAAACATTGAAGAATTAAACAATATACTTGATAATGAAAACGCTTCTGTTGTCGATGCCTATACATTTTCTATCACAAACTCTGTTAGAAACAAATAAAGACACGCTGGGAGAAGTACAAAAAAAAATGTGTCAAAAGGTACAAAGCAAACATCAGACAAAAGCCACGAAAAAAAAGCCATGGCTTGATGCTACATACAGGTAACGTAGGAAAAAAAGTATTTTACAGCCAAACATAGAACTGAATTAAATGATTCTAGTCCCAATCGTGGCGAGGTTGAAATTAGCAGTAAAGAATACAAACAAGTTCTCAGAAGAAAACCATATAGAGTTTACACAAAAACGCTGGCACAAGAAGATTCGTAATTTAAAAGCTAATAGACCAAGAGAATATTGGGTAAACATTTAACGTCAAAAAGAGAAATGAATGCCCTGTTAGTATGGATGATCTTTTTTTACATTTTAAATCATTGAATGTTCAAACAGATCGTGTTGAGAATGAAAATGATATTGACTATGACTTGCAAGGTGACTTGAATTTCTAAATGCACCAATAAGTGACGAAGACGTTGAAAAAAGCTGCACAGCAACTTAAGAATGGAAAGGCTTGTGGGATAGATAAAATACGAAATGAATATATAAAACAAAGCATTTCAGTTCTCGAAACAAGTTACTGTAAACTTTTCAATAAAGTTCTTGATACAGGGACCATACCAGAAGAATGGTTGATTGGACTTATTCTGCCAATATACAAAGGAAAAGGTAGTGAATTAGACTGTAACAACTATTGGGGTATAACACATTTGAGTTGTGTTGGAAAACTGTTCACAACAATTTTGAATAAACGGTGTTTGACAACTTTTATCGAGAATAACAACATACTTCCGGAAAATCAAGCTGTTTTTTTCGACGAAGTTATTCTACAACAGATCATATATTTGCTTTAAAAAGCTTGATATTTTCAATAGTCGTAAAAAAAAAATTTTGTGTTTTTTTGTTGATTTCACAAAAGCGTTCGATTCAGTTTGGAGGCAGGGAGTATGGCAAAAGCTTATCAAAGAAGGTGTAAATGGAAAGATTTTGCAAGTAATCACATCACGAATATGTATCAGCAAATAAAATCTTGTATTTTTATAAA
>JADBJO010019335.1:0-5000 GCA_016801955.1 Conus betulinus | reverse complement strand
AGCCTCCCGGTGGTCCCGAGGAAGGCCTGATATTTGGGGAAAGGAGGCAACATACACCAACGCCCATCGTCGGTCGACTAACAACCAAACTTGAACCAACGTTCAAGAGGAACGCGAGGTCGGAGAGAGAGAAATACGACGACCCGTACATGAAGCTCACTTGTTATTGCCGGCGACAGCAGTTGCCACAAAATCGTGCAGACCTACGCCTGTAGTATCCTTGTCTTTAAGGGCCTCAGGCCAATAGGACGTAAAACCCATTCTCAATCGGCAAAACTGGGGACCGTCGATGGCTAAGAAAAAGATAGCTAGTAGTGCAGCATCTTCTCTGATGAGTTGGTTCAGCGCGGTTTGAGAGACTGCTGCCTGTGGATTGCTGGTGCTGGGGGGGCTGCAACAGGACAGGTCTAAGTATGTGTTGTAGTGTGCGTGCGCACGCGCGCGCGCGCGCGCGTGTGTGTGTGTATGTGTGTGTGTGTGTGTGTGTGTGTGTGTGAGTGTGAGTGCGTGTGTGTCCGCGCGCGCGTGTGCGTGCATATGTGTGTGTGTGTGTGTGTGTGTGTGTGTGTGTTGTGTTGTGTTGTATTGTTTTGTATTGCGTTATGAATTGGATATCTGACTGAGCGGCGTAAAAGTCATTGAAAGAGGGAACATAAGGCACCCTCCCCCCACTTTTTCCTCCTCCTTTACTACCTCTCTCTTATCCAGCCCCCACTGGTGCACCTCTCCTCACACACCTTTTTAAAAAAAAAATCAGTAAATCAGGATTTTCCATAGTAGGTTTTTTTTTTTTTAGGAACTACACTTGTAATGATAATTATACCAAAACTGCAAAACACGATGCAAAGTAATGCGTATTGAACACACGAAGTAGGAGAGAGAGAGAGAGGAATGCAAGCAAAAGAGACAGAAGCACAGGAAATACACAGATGCAAACTAAAGACACAGATGCAAACAGAGAAAACGTGCATTTTTGTATAACATTTTGATATCTTGAGAAGACGTATTTGTTTCAAAGAACAATTTTCTGTTTTCTCTTATTCATCAAAATTCACCTTCTTTTAAAATTAACTTTGCTTGTTTCTGTGACGCTGCGGTCTGTTTTAGTCTCCTTTCGTGACGAAGTTTTTTTTTAAAATCAATTTTTATTTTTCTCCATTGCAAAAAACATCACATCTAACACAAATTCACAGCATTTCACTTCATATCAGCGTACGATTCACACCATTTATGCTTCAACAGCCGTTTTGGCCAGTACCATAAACAGTCTTCGTACCATGTGTTAACATATTTGTACGGGAGATTTTTTCAAAAACTGATTAAATACAGAACAAAAAAAATAGGGAAAAAAAGCCCAAAACAAACAAAACAGAAACAACAGAGAGAGAGAGAGAGAGAGAGAGAGAGAGAGAGAGAGAGAGAGAGAGAGAGAGAGAGAGAGAGAGAGAGAGAGAGAGAGGATAGGGCACCGACAAAGCCACCAGGGGATCCAAACGTGTATGCATGTTAAGTGACACAGAGACAGACTCGTCCCTAAGCATATATATCAAGTCCAAAAGTTACATTCTATTCTTTCGTGACGAAGTTAGGTCTGGTAAGATTGGTACTGTGCAGGAGAGAGGGAGGGAGAGGGGAATGCCGGAGTGGGATAGGAATGGGGTGTCAGAGAAAGAATGGAAGAGACGGTAGGAGAGTGGGGGGGGGGGGGGGGGGGGGGGTAGGAGGGGGGGCGGGCATTTAAGCTAAGATCAAAACGTGACAGAAGTTGGTGCGCCATGTATACTGTCATTTACAAAATACATAAGTAGATAAATGAATGAATAAATGAGTAAATCCATGAATAAACAAATAAACCGCCAACAGTCCTACGACAAAGACTCAAGAAGATTAGTCAGAACGCTGGGAAAAGATCGAAAAAACGTGTTTTGACCTCCTGCGTCTTTGCCTACATAACAGGAACATAGGTAGCGGGTGCAGGTGACAGTGGAGAACGGAGTTTGATCGGAAGGAAGGGGACCGACGACCTGGCTTCATTATTCACGCTCTGTGTGACTGGGATTTCAGGGGTGGGAGATAAGGAAGGAGGAGAAGCGGGGGGAGGGAGAAGGAGGGAGAGAAAATAAGTAAGCTGTGCTCGGAGTGGCGAGAAGGAGTGAGGTGAGGGTGGTAATGGCAACATGTATTTTCCTTTGATAAATACAGTACACTGGCGGCATGACGCAGTCTGTATTCTTTTCCTCTGATAACATTTCCTTTCGTTTCGTCTTCTGTGGAGGCGAGGGCTTCAAAGGTCGTTTAGAACAGGCACAACATTAACTTCAGAAGTGAATTTGGGGCAGAGACGCATTTTGAAGTACACTTCAGGGGCACGGATATCCTTCAAATCAAGCCATTCGGAAATACGCACTGACTGTGTCGTTCGTTGGTCTCCGCTGAACAGCATCCTTAAAATATTGTTTACTAAGAAAAGACTGGCGGAACCCGGAAAACGTGGCGGTCTCATGTGGCACATTCTTCAGATAGAGAACATTGACAATGTGTGTGTGTGTGTGTGTGTGTGTGTGTGTGTGTGTGTGTGTGTGTGTGTGCGTTCGTGCTTGCGTGCGTACGTGCGTGCGTGCGTGCGTGCGTGTGTAATAACGGCAATGTCCACACTTTTTCCCCAGTCAAGTCTGGTATGGAAAACGGGGAGGGATCGCGCACGTCGTGGATAGATCAGGTGTACTGCATGGGTTCTTAGCTGTTCATTATTTCTGTCACTGGGGCACAAAAGATCGTCAGATTACTCTGGTCTGTAAGGGTCAAAACGGTATTTTTTTGTGGCTTCGGAAAACTGATTAAAGTACCTGGTTCAAATGTAGATGTTTGGCTGTTAAAATATATGTGATATGAATAGTATGCTGATGATGTGATGTGAAATGCTATATATCTTTGTAAAATGTTCTGTTTTTGCAAGGAAAAAAATTAAAAAGAAGTTTCGGTGACTTTGTTATAAAAGGCTTCAAACGCATCAAGTTTTGGAAAGAAAGATCAGTGGAAATTGACTAGATTTTACCTTAATGAGAAAGGAATTAATGATCAAGAAGGTCCACCTATCGAAACACCGGGTGCAGTATATCATTCGAAAAAATAAAAGACAAAGCAAACATTTTCAGCTTTTATTCTGTACAAATATTAACATTAGAAGAGTTTAAAAAAAAAGAAAAGAAAACGATAACGACATGTTACCAGATGTTACGTATCTTGATTTTCGACTGAATGACTTTATCCTTTACAAACTGAAGTCACTGAAACGGAGAACTGCAACATCTGGTCCAGATCAACATCTCATCAATAACTTCGCTCCAGACCACATCCCTGTCTCCAACCACGGCATTTTACAGATGTATTCTTAACAGCAGATTGCCATGATCGTGAACGATTGTGCTTTTTTTAAAAACCTGCACACAAAATGGGACCAAAAAAAGTGCATGGTGATATTGGCCAATCTCATTATCACATTATGTTAGAAAGATACTCAAAAAGGTATGTACATCAACTCAATCTTTCTTTTCTAACATCAAATGCCACCATCACTGCCCTGTAATCTGGATTTCTCTGGTGAATCTACGGTCAGTCAGTTATTTTCCACCTACAACGAACTTTGTATCTCGTTTGATGCCAGAATTGCTTTACTAATTGTATACCTGGACATATCAGAAAACGCGCGGCCGTGTTTGGCATTGTAAAGCTGAACGCTGTCGGCATAAAAGGGAAGCGACAAAACTCTCACAGAGACTTCATCTCTAACTGTTGTCAAGCAGTGGGGTTAAAGGTCAAAACTCCAGCTTCCAAAACGTCTCTGCAGGCGTCCCACGGGGATCCGTAATCCATCGCTTATTATTTCTATTTTACATGAATAATATAGTGTACAACATCGATTCTTCAGTCAAACTATTCGCTGACCATACTAGCTTAGCTTTTTCTCTGAGTAGCCCTGCAATTCGTGCTGAAATCTTAAACTCTGACTTGGAAAAGATCGCAGAGTGGACAAAGCGCTGGAAGGTTGAATTTAACGAATACATGAGAGAACACGTATATCTGGAGATCGTCCGCACAATTCACGCACCAACTTCTGGTAACAGACTTTTCAGTCAGTAAATGTACGTAAACATCTTGATCTGATCATTCAGAATAACTGTAGACGGACGAGCAGGTCAGACGTACAGTAAACAAAGTTACTTACGAAACTACAAATGAAAAAAAAAAATCCAGAGACTGTATAGATTATCCATTTTGCCTCATTTTGAGCATGTTGATATTATTAGGGACAACAACGGTGAAAACACGGGGAGACGTGTTGGAAAACCTAGACCCAGAAGCGATTTGCATCACAGCAGGAAATGTAAATGGCACAAATCACTAAAAAAAAAAAAAAAAAAAAAGTATGAAAATCCGGATTCTGCGCTTTAAAAGAAAGACGGAGAAGGCGTAACTTCAAGTTTTAGATAAAAAAAAACAAAACAAACAAACAAACAAAAAAAAAAAAAAAACTATTGATAGTTTCTGTCCAGACTGTTCCTGGAACCACTGCCAACAGAATACCGTACTCTCGGTAAAAACTCGGAAGGCATGTACCGTTATGCAAAAACAGCATTGCGCAAAAAGGCATTTATTTCAAAGACAACAACACTCTGGATCGACCTCAACAGACAATATATAGTCCACAAAGTGTCTCAGCAAATCAACACTGTTTACATTTCACGGGATGACTGGTTTGTAATCTATAACTATTATTCCAGAGAAGAAACGAAAAGATTGATCATTGCAAAACTCCGCCCTAGCAAGAGGACATTAAACTAAGAACTCGTGAACCGTCACTTCTGAGCCGATTCAGTTTGTTCTTTTGTATTGATTTAGAAACGGGCGAATATTTCTTACTACATTGTCCTCATCATTAGAAGAGGCACAATTTTCACTCTTGCACACAACTTACTTGAAGTGGATACTATGCTCCGTGG
>JADBJO010019334.1:0-33466 GCA_016801955.1 Conus betulinus | reverse complement strand
GTCGTGTGCTGGAATTACTCTCTCCATCTCTCTCACGAAACCACACACCACATCTATAAAACTATGCTGGCAGGGTATACTTTCCCTGCTCCACGCCCCCGGTCCACTTAAATCCCCTTTATGAGTTGCAGTTCTTGCAGGTACTCTCTTTTTCCTTCCCCCCTCCTTTCTAGTTTTCCGTTTAATACAGAAAGGAAAAATAACGCTTTTTACACGCTTTGTACACCACCGTTCCGGGCTTGTTTTGCGACACCACTAAAGCTAAACTTGTGAACCTTACTAATCTGAACATAGGCCAGAGTCTTCTGTCACAAAGATATGTGCAAGAAGTTCCGGTCTCAAGGCTCTCTTGTGCAGGTTATTTAAGCATTGTGGTCACCGGTTTATTCTGCCAGTCATATGGCCATATTGAAGCTGTTGAGATATAATAAAGAGGACATGGTATTCCCGAAAAGTACTTCTGGAAGGAACCGAGAGAGGATCAAGAAACAGGTGTTAAATGTGTGATAGGAAAAAAAGGGGGGGGGCGGTGGGGGGGGGGGGGGGGGGGGGGTCGGGGTCGGGGGGGGCGTGCCGGGGGGGGGGTCCTTTGTTTTTTGGGGGGGGGGGGTGGGGGTTGTCGCCTAATTAGATTAATCAAAATAAACAGTTCAAAGTATACGCATTTGACCTAAAGTCTGTGCTAAAGGTGAAGTGTAACCCACTGCTGTTTGTCCCTTTGCTAGAACATGGGCAAGAGTCCCAGAAGCTTATTTCAGATCTGAGGCTCAAATTAAAAAAAAAACAGACACTGGCGTTTGGACCTGTACACTTTTGGTTCATTTGTATACTTGTTTTTATGGAAAATGCACAGAGTGTATCACATTAATAAACAAAAGTAAGGAAAAAGAATTGTGTCTACTGTTAATGTGAACGTGAGTTTCACTTTCTTTTTTTTCGTTTTTTGTTTGTATGGTTTCATTATCAGTGTGTCGGTTTTAAACATGTCTCATGCTCATATTAACTCATAATGGTAAATCATGCTCAAATGCAGCTCAGTTTTCATCTTTCACTCAAAAATTTATCTGTATAGAACTGGCGAGAGCCAAAGATGTTTCCATAGTACACCAGCTATCAAGAAAATACTTTGGTCTTAGATAAAAAGTATTCTAACAGTAAGTTTTCGCATATAACAGCGCTTGATTGCAGCGGAGAGAAATGATTGGAGCATGGAGAAGAAATGGATTGGCTGGTCTGTTACCTACACCTGTAGAAAAACAGCAGTTGTCCATGACCTGGGACGGAATTTTTTGTAACCCAGTAAAACCACAAACACGTGATCTGTTTCACGTCACCCAACAGGCCCTCCCGAGATGAGCTGAGCAACTATGGCCACTAATGGAAAGAGGATTCAAGCTTTAAAAAGAGTGATCCATTTCCGCCATACATCGTCACTGGGGGGTGTTGTGCATTTAATAGGGAGCGTGTAGGATAGCAAATGTTCATGGCTAAACGAAAGCAGTCCAGCATGACGAACATCTTTTACCTTCTGTCTTCTATACTCGCCACATGTCCTGTCACATCAACTTCAAGCAATATATTTCGGCAGGCCATTTCTTACGGAGTTAAATGTTTCATACCTGTACTGTTTTGTTACTGCATTCCTTATAGTTTGTATAGTCTTCAGTTATCAAAATTTTCGAGTTGTAGAAGATTTTCTTGGAACAAGTGACAAATGTCTTGATGACTGACGACATTCTCTTCTTTCACTGTATGTGCATTGTTTTTTTTTTCACATTTCATTTTTTCATCCATTCATGTTCAGTGTTGAATAGACTCACTCTGTTGTGTAAGGGTGGAAAAAGGGCAATGCAGCTGAATGTGGTAGAGATGTAACTACTATGAGATTGTCAATGAATAAAATCCAGAGAGAAAAATATGAGACATCAGGAAGGAATTTTTGTGATTGGGACATTGACTGGGACAGTTATGTTCTGTTGTATGCTTGCCATGAAAGTAAAGTGCAAATACATACACACATTATTCCTTCATGGTGTTGCATAATCGAGAGGAGAAGAAATTTGAAATCAAACCAGCTGTCATGCGGTTAGTGATTAGCATAGTGGATTGTTGGATGAGAGTCATTGGTCAGTTCTTCATCCTGAGGGCATGAGGGCAGTTGCAGTGTCCTCCTTGCATGGGTAACGATCCATATGTCATGTGGACTGATGGTGTTGACATGGCTGTGGAAGAATAGCCGGGTCTGCGGTGTATGACGAGACAGAGAGGGGGGAACCATTTCCCGTTACCCATGAAGTAAGCATACAGACTGACCCATGATTTATGCAAGACAAGTCAACATAACGGGGAGTCATAGATGATGGGTGGTTGTTCAACCTGATGCTGTTTCATGTTAAGAGGGACCATGAGTTTGCAATGGGAGGGAAGATCGGACTCAACACATGGAAGAATCTTGACAGAGGCTTGTTTATTGGAAATACACAGACCAACACGACAAGTGGCTCTTCTCTAATCAACGTTTTAGGTGGGGACAACGGATGGGAAAGGAGCTTGGAGCATAGCCCTTGGTCACTTTGTATGGGACCACGCGAATATGAAACCCCATTCAAAGCCCATGAACGAGACGCTCAAGTTTCGATCCCTCCTCGCCGCACTCATGTCTCTGTGATTGTTTGAAACATCGGTGGTAACGGTCAGTGATTTACCAATAGGTGTCTGCCTTCGGATGTTTTACGTCAAGGAACTGTTTCAGTCTGCGGCAGTGCCAAAGTCTGTCCAATCTTTCGGGGGGGTTAGAAATAGCTTTTTTGAAGCATAGCAACGATCTGGCACAAAGCAGCCGTGTTCTGTCCGTAAGTTTTAGGACTGATCCAAGAGCAACCGTACGGTCTAAGCTTGAATATGCCTCTTAATATGGTAATTCCATGTGTGTATGTGTAAAATTTGAGCATACTTCTGCAAATGTGCATGGTCTCCAATGTAGGCGGAGAAAGCACCTGTTTTTTTCAATGATATTGAACTAGATGAAAATTCAATTGCTAGTTAGAAGTTTGGCTGTCCGTCGCTTTTCTTTCAGTCCACCAATGTACGCACATCGATCCCAATACCCAAAGCAGTCTCTTCCCCTTAATTGTTCTGGATATTTGTCGTTTGGTTGTGAAGTCCAAGTCTTATTGAAATACAATACTAGCCATGAACTATGACCAACGATATCTCCGTGCTGGGCATTGTCCACGACGCTTAAAAAAAGTCCTAAGGGTTATTGCCAGAAGGCAGCTTCTGGTTTATGATTTGACATTTTTACCAAATTTTTACTTGATCTTAGGCCAATATTCAACTTCGTGTCAAATGGGCTTTTGTATTCCGTACATGGCTCACAATGTTCTACCATGGCATTGGTGGTTGCCTCCCTTTCCCCGTTGTCGGGCCCTTCTTACCCTTCTCCCGTCTTACCAATGCTTGCAATGGTGATAGGTGGAAGCATCCCGATTCGCATGAACGAAGTGTAGGCTGAGCCATTCAGCTTCCCACTCCATCTTCAATTCATAATTGTTCTGTCACAACTTCCCGTTCTTACTAGTTTCTACTGACTCTTTTTCCACAGTCTCACTCTTAGTCGTCATCTTTTAAGCGGCTTTTTTTCGAATTAGGATTGGATGCAGTGGTGTCCCATTGCTTTGACAGATAGGAGAGCTGGAGGCGACGTTGTTTCTGTGCTTTTTGGGTCTTCTACTTTCTGGCCGCGGCCCGGCTATTCATGTCTCCTAGTTTTTTTGCCGAACCTCGTATCTCTCTAGGGTGTACATCTGATCTCCACAAATCGATCTAAGTGCGCTTCCTCCCCCTTTCGTTTGAGCTGGTCTTTCGCTGCCATCAGACCCTAGTTGTGGATAGAAACTCACGCACTAATTGGCACCTGTACTCCTTGGTCAAACAGGGGATGGGGGAGTTTTTCCTTTAGCCACAGAACTAGAGAATTTGCCAGACACCACCTGCCGTTGCTGTGCTATACTGAACGCAGGTGGTTTTTAATACTTTTCTCTTCTCTTTGGCATCATTCTGTCCTCCTTACTGATTCTTTTTTCGTGTCTCTGCTGTTATTTGTTTCCAGGTTTAGGGTTGTTACCCCCCCCCGAGTTTTGATAAATTATTATATTCTTTATGGCACAAAATATTTTTACCGAAACAGACCAAAACGACTTATCGTGTTCTGTCTCTTAGAATTTCCTTGCGGTTTTTTTAAGCCCAGTGGCTATTTATAACTCTCCTTTTACAGCTCATTCTGTGCCTTGCCGTCAGGCCAATTATTGACTCACCCGCCTTGTCCACTCCGCTTACATTGGATTTCTCTAGCCCTTGGCGAGTCACTGTCAGGTCCGTGGGTCGCTGGCGGGTTACCAGTACCACGGCATACACCCTTCTTTCCCCCCGCGCCTCTTCTTCCATCGTGTCAATGCCACTATCATCATGACGGCGAACATTAAAAACTTCATTTTAGTTACATATTTTCCAGAAATGAGCTAAGGGAAATAAGCTTCTGTAACTGAAGTCTGGGGATTGTTTGGACACGCGAACGTTTGTCTATTCTAGGGCAATACTTCAGTGGCCCTAGTGTGAATTGGCTTCCTGTATCCAGGAGCTTTTGAAAACCAATAAGAAAGAAAAACTGATCGGCACCGTAGCGCGTATTTTCCTGTGCTCCTCCAGAAAAGAGACTAGTCAGTCAGGTGAGAGGGGCTTTTTTGTTCTCTGGCAGGTCCTGTTTTTTTTGTGTCCCTTCCACGCCCCCTTTTTTTTTTGTTTCGGTGGTTAGCGATTTCTCACTCATGGGCACTTGAAATCATTTTACAAAGTAGTTTTGATCTGTTGACTGAGGGGAGTGATGACTGAGTAGAAAATCTCCTCGAAGAGAAGAGGACAATCGGTGAATTG
This sequence comes from Conus betulinus, assembly GCA_016801955.1. Classification (NCBI taxonomy): domain Eukaryota; kingdom Metazoa; phylum Mollusca; class Gastropoda; order Neogastropoda; family Conidae; genus Conus; species Conus betulinus. The sequence continues at coordinate 28,534 of JADBJO010019334.1, read as the reverse complement.
CTTTTGAAGATATGCAGCACCCTTCATCTTCTGGGATGAGTTTGTGTTAAAAGGAGGATACTATTTCTTTAATCTCACCCCTACGATTATGCACTCCCATTATTACAATGGCGTTTTTTTTCCATACGTTTGTTCACCCCGTTTTCCCTCTTCTCTATCGACGACAGTCATTTGTTTACACATTGACCCCAAGGTATAATGATTGAACTTTAATGTGTCCCTCGATTTAGGTGACGTGTTTGTGCTTCCTGCGACACCTTAAAAGCAAGACGTGTCAGGGTGTGGCTTGACCCCTTTTCTCTTCGTTTTTTCCTTGCTACCGTAAAAATAAATTAAATAGAGGCCAAATATGTGTTTATGGTTGGCACGGAGGATTTCCCCCTCAATGATGGCGCTCGCACCAGCGGTGCCGAGCAGGAAATCGGAGGCCGGAGGGCGCGCTTAATGGTCCGCTGATGCTTGCTTCTTGGGGGGTTTTCCGCCCAGTTCCCCTGCCCCGGGACTGGTGACCAGCAGTTCGGTGTCGCCTCCCCTTTTCTTTTCGATCTCTGCGAACCATTCTGGACTGAGTGCGCTCTTTGTCGTAACCTTTTCCAGGCATTTGTTAGCCCTGATTGTGTTAGTACCATCTAGCACCTGGTATGCGTCTGCGGTATGTATTGCGTTTGTTTTTTTATACACTATTTTCATTATCACTTTTTTACCCGCTTTTCCCCTTGTCGTCGCGCTCTTTTTGTGGTCTAAGCTAACACGGGACACATCCGAACTTCCTTCAGGAACTGATGTGACGCATTTTTATCGATTTTCCTTCAACGCTTAAATTCACGTCTAGCGCCCCTGATTGTATAAAGTGAACATAGAGTATATTGGATCTTTTTTTTGGTCCTCGTGTTATTGCGAAATGTTTGAATGTAAGCTGTCTACGATATTACCTACTTTTGCTTTGTGTTTTGTTACCCTAAGTTGAACGAACCTTGGACCCATTCACGTTTTTTATATACAAAGGCTAGGAGTCAGCCGCTTGAACCCCGTCTAATGTTCCTTGCAGTATGTTGTTTGGCCCCTTGTCTTTTCCACACCCTATTTACTTTTTTTCTACCATTTTTTTTAATTGCACAATGATCTTTTTGTATATCGCCCATCGTTCATGTGTTTATGTTTGGTTATAACCTGTAATGATGGCCCATGACATACGCCGATAGGACATGCGTATTTGTTACGCCTTGATCCAGTTTGGTTTGTAATAAATCCCTCTCTGGGAGAAGGTGGTATAAGTTTTTTTTTAGAAGGGCAATAATTCCATCTTCTTGCAAGGACCCCCCCTTTGTTTTTTAAGTTGACAGGGGTCACTTGCCGGGGGTATTTGCCCCACACGGCCAAGTTGTAAGTCGGGTGCCGCATATCTTCTCGCAGCGTGCGTTGCGACAAAAATAATGAGGATCTGGATCTGAGATGTTGGAGACCGCTTCCTGACACGGAATCCCAGCCCTCGTGATGCTAAACACATTGACGGTCCACCCAGATTCTGTAATTCTAAATTCTTCAAAACCAACTATACACACCAGTTTAGAAAATTACTGGTGGTATTAATAACAAAAATTCATGTTAGTCTTTTATAAAATTCGTTTGTTGTAAAGTTGTAACCACAATCAGTTTCTGGAATATGAGAAGGATAATTTTACTCATGCTTTCGTTCCTTTGCTTTCAGTCAAAGTACAAGTCGAGAGGTTTGGACTACGCCACCTTCTCACTTCTACATGAATCAAAGAATTTTTCATTTCAGGTGTGAGTGTGTGTGTGGCATTGTTGTGTTGCGCATGTGCGACTTTAACATCCACAAGCGTTATTTTTTTTCTATAGATTTCTGCTAACTTCTTGAAAGGGGGCGTCGAAAAAGTAAAAGTCAAAGCTGAATGTTTAAGGTGCCAGAAGGAACTCCATGCAACGCTGAATGTTTAAGTTTGCGAGAATTCCAGGTAACCTCAAGGGTACCGACTCGTATGTGGTGGGGGTTTGGTTTAGGCATTGGATTTGAGTAACAATAGTAGCTGGACTCTGATCAAAATGGTAAGAATTCTGCCGCCGTTGGATGGTGTTGATGAAGAACAATTTCAGCCCCTGTCAGCGGGACTGTCTTTTTATGGGATAACCCCAGAAGAAAAAAAAAAAAGAAAAAAAAAAAGAACATTTCGTGTTCTGTGGTTTATACTTTTCACCTTTCTTTTACCCTAATTTTTTTTCTTTTTCCTCTTTGTTAATTCTTTTTCTCCTTGTAGGCATGTACAATCCGTGGCCCTTAGCATTAGGTTTCTCCGCAATCGTTCAATGTTTGTTTGGCGTTTCTCTTTCCCTTTGTCTCGTTTATTCTATTAAGCGGTTGTGAAGCTCAGTGAGTGACGCGTTTCTGGCCTTTTATTTTTGTCTACCCTGTGCACCACGTCGAATTTAATTGTCTTTATTTTTTATGGTTGGTCCGTCCTGTCCCCTTTTTTGTTTCTCATCCTGTACATTTTTTTCCCCTTTTCATGTATATTTTTTTTTGTTGCTACGTTGGCACTTTCTGTTTTGTGTCTTTATCGGCCTCTCTACTGGATGTAGGAGCACTATTGTGCGTTTTGTCCTTGTACTCTCTATATTTAGTTTAGCGCCTTCATTACTTACTACTTTTCACGTATATGTTTTTTTCCCCTTTTTGACTCGCGGTTTGTGGACACCAGTGACTCCCATGTTATCCTCCTCCTTTGTCCCCCCGGTTTTTTTGACTTTAGGTACTATGATGACTGGCACAGTCACGTGTTTTAATACTCATCTTTTAGTGGTCCATGTTTTGTTATAACCACCACTGTCAACAACCCAAACGACAGTTCGATCATTTTTGGCTTTTTTTTTAGCACGCTTTCCACGTTATTGGTGCCCATTTCGCCGCTGGGTGGTTTTCAGTCTGACCTTGTTCGATGTCTGTAATGACTCCTTAGTAGTTCCACTTTTGGTGTTTTGTTGTGCCTGTATTTCACATCATGGTGTATAAGAAAACATTCAACATGGCTGGACCGCTTTTATCTTCGGATGTGTGAACGATGACTAGTCTGCAACACCCATTGGGGTGAGTTAGGTTTTTCAACAACTGGAGACAGCGTTGTTTGTATACCCTATTGTTGATGTTAAATTTTTCATTATCTGATGACAGAGTTTGGCAGATTTCATCCATCTTTGTAAACAGGGAGCTATCTTTCAGCATTTGTGCTCGATTGAAGGGAACCTTCATGCATCCCTCCTCTCAGAAGCTTAAGTACACTGTCGACCAATGTACCATAAATTCACGTCCCTGTCCCGTGCAGTTACCCTATGGTCACATGTGCCTGGCATCAGCGCAACAGCAGTCGCATCCTGGCGGAATTCTGTTGGGATTTCACTTTCTCAAGGTTGTCTCTGCATGAGACAGTCATATTTGCCAACCCACACCTGTTGAGTAGAGATACCTGAGCAGAAGATGTACGCGATGGTTAAAATATCGAAGACAAGACGAAGATTTAAGAGAGAGTTCACGGATACTGTTGAGGTTAATCTGATAAGCCAAACGGTCGACAGGCCTTACCTTGTCTGCCCAATTATATGTGATGTTTGCTTTCCTTCTCTGGGCAGGGTAGGGTGGGCGGCGGTGTGTGCCGTACCTGTTTTTCGGGCGGCTCATTTCGCGCCCGTGCACATGCTTGTGTCTCGTGTGTTGCGTCCTTTCTCGCGCCATATTGTGCTGTGTTGTTTATGTTTTTGTTGCTCTGTTGGCTGGACCCTGTGTTCTAGCTTGCGCGCGACTCCTTGCTTTGCTGTATGGTTCTCTATTTTACTGTGCTCCTGACTGGCCTATTTCCTTGTGTGTGTGCTATGATCTTTGTGCTGTGTGCACACGACTATGACACACCTTGTTGGTGTGACTTTTGTGCCGTGTTGTGATTTACTTCATTGTGCACGCACCGCTCGCAGTTTCCGCTTACCCGTGTTCGCTGGCCTTGATTCCTCTTTCGCCTCAAGTCCCGCTCCCCCTTGCTGCGTTCTTTAGGCGGCCAGACAAACCCTTCCTTTGTGCTGTTCCTGGATTGTATGGTTGCAACGGCGGCTCCGCTTGATTGCTGGTTGCCTTTAATCTCAGTGTATTGCAGCCTATGCTGCTCCCGCCAGCCAGCCACTTGCGTAACCTATGTGCCGCTTTCAAGCTGAGCCACCGCTTTTCTCGCTGTTCCCTTCGTGTCTTCTTTTATGTCCGTTTTTCTCTTTTCTCCATTGAGCAGCGCTGTGTGTTGGTTGTTTCTTGCACATTACTCTTAACCCGTTACTGGTTTTATTATTCCGGGTTCAGATTGTCTTCTTGTGTGTACTTGGGCGGACGTCTGACTTGTTCATGTTGACCACTTCACCACTCGCCTTGATACGTCTCTTAGCTTCCCCCTTTTTTTTTTTTTTTTGACCAAGTTTGCGATTAGGGTAATACAAAACTGGCCGAGGAGCACATCTCCTTAACATTAGAAACAAAAGAAGGGATGCGACTGCCCTTGCCAAAAACCCACTACATGCAGCAGTCAAGGAAACAAAAAGCACTCGTTCAGGACATGGAGATGATGAATGAAACAGGCAGAAGACAATTTACGGCTTGTGTACCAGCTATCAGAACTCAAACTTAAGGAATGGGAAAAGTATACAAAGTATACAAACACAAATCGTCTCGACCAAACTGCCGTCACCCCAGAGCTTGAAGACATTAATGAGAATGGCTAGAGGGCAAAACCAATGCAGAAATTCAGATGCAGGTGGAAAAAACTTGGCATGACAGATGTGTTGTTATATACAATGGACGTTTGTGTGTCACCAAAGGGATGTTGAGCTGAGGGAACACAGCAAAGCAAAATGGCCAAACAATCCAGGAAACCAATGCACACAGCTTAAGAACTCAAGTTTAACAATGGAGGTAGAAGCAGGGACACCAGCTTAAAACTCAAGTCATGATATTGACAGACTCCATGAACTTGCCTCAAAATGTAGTCAGTGGAATAGGATCCTCTGCTTGGCATGATGTGCAGCTTTGCACTGGAAAAACTCATGCGGATAACTGTCCAGGACAAGCAGGTGTCAAAGGAAATGAGAGAGCAGATACACTGGCAGACAAACTAACGATAACTGGATTACAGCTTGGCTGATATGATGTGACAAGAGACCTGAAGAATCACCTCAACAAACAAGATCAAAACCACTGGACCATAGACCATCCTGCAGAGCTTAACACATCCAGACTTAAAGGAAGGGCAAGAAACCATCATCTACCACGCAAATATTGGAGTAATCTGAAGGCTAAAACTCTGAAGACTCAAAGAAAATGGGGAAGACTAATACCAGGCCTTTCCAATGGCCAAGACAAATGATTAGACAGACTTTGAATTTCTGGTTTCACTGCAAATGTATGTGTATGTGACTGGTAAGTGTGCACCAATGAAGCAATGCAAGTATGTAATGTGGAGTTTCCATGGATGCGAGCATGTATGCATCAGTGTGTGTGTGTACTGGAAAACATTTCATTGCTATTATTTATTATTTGATTCATCTGTTTCTTTACTTTTACCTATCAGGTGATGGACTGGCGATATAAGCCATGAAAAAAAACACATACTAGGATACAACACAGATTCAAAGGGACCTCAGCATAGTAACCATGCCTGTGGGTGTGCAAGCATTGATGGATGGAAAGAGGTGGTTGGCCTGTGCATGATCCCAAGGCATGCATGTGTGGTGCGGGGGCAATAGTGGAAGTAGATGGTATGCATGGTTGCATGTGTCTTGTGTTCTACAGGCAGTGGTGGAGGGAAGGGAGAGGGGGGGGGAAAGAAGTTGTGGTACATCTGTCTATTAATTGATTATCTTTCTGCATAGAAAGCCACTGGCAATGGCGTGCAGACAAAGAAAGGAGATAACAGCACACACTTGCACAGGCTTCATGGCAGTAATTCACTCAACATGAAGCCAGGATGGCATTGCACATGAAGTGCCATAATGAGAAGCAATCCTTTCTCACCTGATCAGCCGACAATCAATCTGATCCAAAAAGACTTTATTGTTCCAGAGACATTATACACACACTTTATGGTGATCACAGACCAAGACAACTGAAGAGGCCGACAATAGGAAGGCCACAGAAACCCCCCCCACAATCTGTTCAGAACTCTAAATCAGCACCTGGGTCTGTCTGTATCCAGAACATTTGATAAACTATACTAACACCATGCAATGCTTGGACACTCTCTTTTTCACCCAAGTATGTGCTACTGAAGATGTGAATATTCCGGGATGGTCCTTCTACATGCATACTTGGGTTAAAAAAAACATGGGCAATGTTACGAATGCGTTCTTTAAAAAAAAAATCCTGCAACATCAATTTCTCTTGAATCTTAAACGAGAGAAAAAAAAAAAAGCAACATCATCAAAGTACATTTTGTCACATCACATTGCTAGGAATAGGTCTACAATGTGGTTAAAGTTATTTCCACTCTCCCTTCTCATAGTCGTACTTGGAGGCCAGTCCCTCAATCCGGCCTTGACCCTGAGCCAGCATGCGGTTCATCTGGGCCTCCTGCCACTCCCGGGTGATCGTGTGAGGCATTGGACCATACACTGAAAACAGCAGCAGAATGTGAGATGATAATAGTGTGGCCTTAGACTTTACAGTGAAAACATCAGTAGTGTATGAGCAGCTGATGATATGAGACATGAGATGAACATCATCAGGCATTTGACTGCACGTATGAAATATCTATCAATATGTAAGATAATGGCATTGGACATCTAACCACACACCGAAAACATCATCCTCACATGAGAAGGTAACATCACGGGCATCCGATTGTACACTAAAAACATCAGAATCCATAGAAGACATGATCAAATGATTAAGGTGCATCATGGCGCGCGCACACACATACAAACATACCAATCATGACTAAACACACACATTAAGAAATGAGAGAAAATAAAGGCACTGACCAAACTTCTTCATGTAGATGATGATCCAGCCTGTCACAGCCAGAGCAGTGAAAAATAGCAGCAAGAATGGACTTCCACTCTCCGGTGGGGGCTTTCATCTCGGCAAAAGTCTGGCAGAAGCTGGCTCGGTACACTGAACAAAGACATCATCAGCCAACATCACAAGCTTTTAACTGCTCTTTGTGATGCTGAAGAATAAAATAATCTTAACCACCTACTGTGAATGTAAGAAGAACCATCTGTGAACAGCATGTGAGACAACATACACACAACTAAATTTCTACCTAAAAATATCACGATTGAAAAAAAAAGAAAAAAAAGATCAGCAATGAGGTTAAGAAATTATGAAATTTACTGAAATTGGGGGTGAAGGTGTCAAGTGGAAGGGGGGGGGGGGAGGGGGGGGCAGCATACACCTCTGGGGCAGCATACACCTCCGGGGCTTTAGGGGAAATATCAAAGTGAACGACATGGGAAGGAGACATGAGGGCATGGAGATCTTTTGATAACTGGTACGCAAGAATTCTTTCTACAAAAAAATCATACTAAAAAGCAAAGAAAATCATTTATTTTCTCTACCAACTACTGTGTTCAACCTATTTCTGACTCGGTGGCCAAAACAAAACAAACTCAACCCTATCGCCTGGGCTGTCAAAGAAAACACAGAAAAAAAAAAAGTACACATTAAAAAAACACATCCACCCTACTGGAAGATGAGCTAAAATCTGATAGGAAAAAAATGCACATCCGCACATTTGATAACACTCATTTATGCACACCCATGCCAGCACACTCATACAGAGATAAACAGTTCCAGCAATTGGCAGAAAAGGCCATTATACAGTTCATATGCTCAGTAATAAAAAACTCATGAGTTTGCGTAACGCAGCAATTGGCAGAAAAGGCCCATTATAGTTCATATGCTCAGTAATAAAAACGTCATGAGATAGTGCATCATATCATCAGGCAGAAAAGGCATGATAAGATTTTAGCATGCAGAGATGCAGATATTTACCAGAAACCCCCCACCCCCCTACCCCACCCACATTTCCTCCCATTCCCCTTCCCTGTAACTGACAGGCTTTCTTCTCTTCCAGCGTGAGGCCTTTCCAGTCTCCCTTCTCCTCTCTCTCTAGAGCCATCACATCGGGTGTTCTTCCTTGAAGCGAACAGCTGGCATGGGAACTCCTCACGGTCTGCGTAGCTGGCAGTGCCATTGAAACCCCAGCCGACGACATCACGATTACCTGCACACACCATGAAAATTCTAACTGTTTTTTCACTGAGGGCCAAGACCTCTCACCTTCCCAAAACACTGGCAAGACTGAATTCAAGCTGAGAGTGATTGTCAATCAGACATGCCAACAGGTTTTTTTTTTCATGGCAAGATTTGCACACATTCTGATCTGCTACAGCTAGCTATCTTTTCAGTGCTTTCAATTCCATTTCATCTCAGTTCAGATTCTCTGATGGCTAGCTATGGACGGATACACGTATGCATGCACACAGTGTTCCAGTTACAAACTTTTCATCTGCACATTAGGTTTGTCCACCTGGGAGCACTCTATTATTTCCACCAGTAAACACCACAATCCGCAGCCGTAACAGCAAAACCTGAATGGCCAATGATTTTAAACATTTCTTTTTCAGAAACAGAGTTATTCCTAGACAGTAGACATGTCTGCTTAGCTGACAATCAATTGGATGATGACATTATCTAAAGAGCAGAGTTTGACTGGGAACCGGATTATGGATTGCTGGACAGTTGATTGTGGAGGTGTAGACTGACTCTGATAATGCATATAGCATATGAATGTGCTGATGTGCCCTGTTGTGCATAGAGAATATGTAAATGTTGTGGCTTCGTGCTGCTGTCTCAGTGTCTGTGTCTTGCTTAATTACCGGTATCTAGAAAAGCTTCTCCATCATAACAATGGAGATCTATGACAAGCAGTTGCTATGTCTAAACATCTTGACTTTTTAGCTCCAAACATTTCACTAATATCGGGCCAGTGAGTACCTATGTCAAAAACTTTTCATAACCTCTTCAGACACCAGCCATGCACCCCATCTTCAAATAGTGCGGCAGCCAAAATTTTCTTTCAGATATATTGAAAAAATTAATTAAAACCCCATTAAGTTATGTTAAAAACTAGCATACTGCAAAAAAATCATAGCTCTAGCTTAATTTGTTCCCCGAGTTATTTGATCCGTTAAAGATTTGTTTGAATTTCCGTCACGCCAATTTTGTTCGGAACTGGCCTACTTTGACAGTTCCTAGTACATTAACAAACTACCTAACAGATAAAACTTACCTCTTTGTTTGTGGACTTAAAGTACAGTACTATAAAGAAAACCACCTATGATAACCACCTAACTGTCTGATCGATATATGATACCTCAAAAAACTGCTTTTCTCTGCAGTTTGAACGAGGGCAAAAACCATGCACAATGTGTCCAAATTCAAGACGAACTAATTTTCCAAAATGAGAATTATGTCCTTTGAAAAAACGCCAATATCTCTTGTTCCTCTAAACTATAGAATAACTAAGCCATTTGTTTTCAGGATTTCTAAGCAATATTTAGTTTGCTTTGTCCGGACCCACTTCTAATAGTGCTTAATCATGCAAAATGGCTGACGCGACATTTTGCTACATTTTACGCACCCAATCCTCATATAACTTCTGAACCCCAAAGATATCAGCATGCAACGTTGCCACATTGTGAGCAATGCATTTTACTTTGTGGAAAAAGTCCACATTGTTGGTTTTTTCATGAGATATTGATAGTATATATGAATTACCCTTAACAACAATTTCAGAAAAATAACCAAAATGCCACACCATCAGCCTGTACGCGAACACCTGATGGATCTGGTTGTTGTGCACTCATATTTTGTAAAACCAATAAAAGTTATTTTCAATTTCTCTCTTCTTGCAGCAGAAATTTTGAAGCTGTATCAGAAATGCTAAATTTTCCGAGAACATTGTAACAAGTTTAAAAGTGAGAGGGGGGGATGGTTGATGGTCGTGAAGCATGGCATCAATGTCCACTAGATTTCTGAAGTGAGTGTGCTTGTTAACAAGCAAATCCAAAGTGCTCCCATCGTGCCACTCGCTTCTGCCAGCTGATGAAATTGGAGCAATCACGATACATCTGAGCTTGTCACTGGCAACTATCAAGTTTGTGTGACACTTTCCACTTGTCCGCCCATCTTTTTGGCCGGCAAATTTTGTTAGCCTTATGATTGCATCTTTGCTTAAGTGGATGTTTCCTGCCTCTTCTGGGAGATTACTTCAACCACTTCACCCATATAAAAGTCATCATCATAATGGACAGCCCCATATCTACCAACTTGCTGAAACTGTTAGGCGTGTGAAAGATGGCTGGAGGCCTACGTACGTGGGCTCTTGAACTGTTCGAAAGCTCCATGGGTGATTCTCCTCTGGATCATCTGAAAATGTACACTGGATCATCTGTTAAATGTAGCCACACACAAAAAAGCATTATGTGTAATAACAACGGTTTCATCAATTGAAACATCAGTCATCTCACCTGAGTGTATGGAATCTACACCATGTGTGTTGATACATTAATCATGACATAATTTAGCTGTATACATGGGGATGTTTCGGATTAGGCCCAGGTTTCCTTCAGAGAGAGAGAGAGAAGCGTTGGGTGTGTGCTGGTGGGGGTGTGGTGTTAGTGTGGTGTGTGTGGGTGTGTGTGGGTGTGTGTCTGTGTGTGTGTGCTATCTGCTTTTTTCTTTTTCTTCCCTTGATTTCTCCCTCGGGGCTGTTGGTGTTTTTTGCTCTGTTCCCCTCTTTTGTTCCCCTGTGTATCGCTAGTGCTGTGGTTCTGCTGGCGTTCCCAGCCTGTACTTTTCACGTTTTTTTCTAACCGTATTTTTAGGCCGTGCCCACCTTTCTTCTTAGTTTCTCTTCCCACCACCCCCTTTGATCCCCGACACCCCAACCTTTGCCCGGGACTTTTCGATTCGCTGTTTGTTACCCACTGCGTACACCGCAGTACCTTCTCCCCACCAAACCGCGATCCCCGCGACAAACCCCCCATCCGAAGTGCCCCCTACCGACCGCTGTTGCGTCACGGGGTCAGCCCTCCCCGTGTACGGAGGTTTATCACTACGGGTCTGTCGTTCGTAGTCCGTATGCCTTGAACACTCCGTGCTTGGACGCGCCCACAACCGGTGTGTTTGTAGGGGGTGTACTGTGTGTGTGTGGTGTGGTTGGTGTGGTGTTGGGGGGTGAGAGGGGTTGGCGCCATTTTTACACGTGCTCTCTCACCCATCTCCCTCGGCATCACTATCCCCTCGAGGCCTGGACCTAGCCTCGCCTTAATGCTTTCCAACCGCTCTCAATTCCCGATTCTGCAGACAATATGGCACGCCATCCGGTACAGGTCGCGGGTGCCCAGTCTCCTTCCCGCGGAATCGTCATTTGAGTTATAATGTATTAACTCTAATTGGGTTTCGCTTATCGGTCCGGTGTGCTGAGGCAACCCAGTCCTTGTAGTCCTTGAACTCTCCCCCACACGTGTACCCCCCGTCCGTATCCGCCTCCATCCAGCCGGGCACCGCCAACTTTCTGTAGTTTTTCTTGAACTTTCTTTTGGTTGTTTTTAACCCCCTCTGATCTTTCTTGGTTGTTTAGAATTGTATCTGTTCAAATTATTTCTTCTGGTTATTAGCGGTGTGGTTTGTGCCCCCTCTACGCATCTCTCTGCTTTACCACTCACGCTCCATGTTGCTGTTCGCTCTGTCTTACCTCATTCGTGCACCCGAGTCGTGGACAATGAGACCAGTCACTGCAAGATCCTCACGAGAGGGCATCACACGATGTTTGGTTCCTGGCGCTGGTGGTGGGTTTTATAGGGCCACATGTTCCGTCACAAACCACCTTCCCCCCCCCCTCCAGCTAGCCCCGCCAACACACCACTCACACGGACGAACTTTCGTCTCCCGGACACCAGTGATTGGAATGGTGTCGCGTACTCTTTCTCCACGGTTAGTGCACGTTTACCACCACTCTCACATCCCCTCCTGCACCCACCGTTCATCTCCCCCACTTTTCGGTAGTTCCCGCCTGCTGCGGTACCTCTTCACAGGACGAGAGACCTGTTTTATGCCGTCTCCTACTCTCACAAGCCCCCCTCTGCACTCATTGTGCTCGATCACATTAACCCCGTCAGTGTTCCATGGCCCTCCCTACGGTCCTGTTGGCTTGCACCCTTTTCAACTGTCTAGTCTTTTGCTGTCTGCCACGTTTGAGCCGCTGCTCGTCTCCACTTCTGGTGTTTGGGAGTTTATTGCCTTTCATGTGGTGTACGGCATGGTTTGCCCCTAGAGATGTTGCGGGCTGACCCCCCGTCATAGGCCCCGAACAATGGCTATTTTCTTATGTTTAACCTCGTTCTTCTGACCTGCCGTACAGGCTCCGGGCTTCATTCCTCGCAACACCCGAACCTCCGGACTTTCCCGTTCTTTTCCCGGTACCTCCGCACACCTGCACCAACATCAAGGTTTGCCCTTCATGTGGATGAAAGACCCGACTTTAAATGCTCTCTCTTGCTCTCCCCTTCGTTCCCCGCTTCGCTTTTACCCCCAGCCATGGTTCTATACCGTTCCGTGTTCTTTCTTTATTGGTCCGATTTACTGTGTGAGTGTGGTAGTACCATTTAATCTTGGTCGGGAGCACGTGTGTCCCCCCCCACCTCCGCAGAGACACCCTGCCGCGGGCGGGCACCCGGAACGATAGTGAGTGACCACCTCATGCTGACCTCTTCGCTATTTACTTTCTCCCCTTCCCCCTCCATGCACCACGACCTCCAAACCCCGTTGTGCCCCGCCGCGGCACGACCTGCCACTGACTTTTATTGGACATATTTCCCAGCCCCGTTGAACACCATCCGCAAACCCCATACGGCTGTCATAGGACTCCCCGGCAAAATCCGTGGCTAACTAGGTTACAGAGGATTGTCGCGCTGGGGTTGGCCCTCGCACGCTTACCCTACTTCAACACTGTTTTACCTTTCTTTTTGCCGAGTACTACACCTGCGACCCCAATTAAACCATTGATCCCAGCCCACACTGCCATCCCACCACTCTCGATCTCTCACAACCAGCTGTTACACCATTAACATTAAACTATCATATTCAGGTGGGTAATGTAATATCCCCAGTAAATTCACCTGAATTTTCACCCACACCTTTTTCCAACCTGACCCCGCTGTGCTGTAGTGGTGGTTAGTAAAGTTGATTCACAACTAAGGAAGCTTGAATTTCCGCGGGCGTGTGGACGCTTTTATGACCTTTTGGTCGGATGCCTGTCTCACCATTTAGCAGTTCGCTTCGAAGTGTTAAAGGAAGTGGATACAGCCAATATCGTATGGCATAGCCTACCCTGTTGAACAACCGGATAACATCTATTCAGAACAGTCTTAAGAAGCTATTATTTTTGGTTATGGGAAGATATGTCTGACGCCGGGTATCAGGAACTTAACCTGTATTTCTATACGATAAACAAAATTTAGGATGTTTTTGCGGTTCCCCCGTTTCTCCAGATCCTTAAATTGAAATCACGTGATCTGACTTGCTAAATACTCACACTGCTGTTTTGGTATAAGAAGGTGTGTGCACGTAGGAACGGCCGAGAAAAGGAGAATTTAAGTGCTACATCATGTAGAAGCATAATGTATAATGCGCCCCATGTGGACAGATAATTGATTCACCCGGTATACAATTGGGCCTCACTAGGTATTCTAAGGCAAACCTCACCCATAAAACCGGGTCCTCCTGGTAAGTTCGTCAGCACTCTCCACACTCCTCATAGTAACAACCCAGAAACCCCGAACACAACTTCGTATAATGCTCATTTCGTGTTTTTTTCTAGTGCCTTCTATACCGACCATGCAAATACAGGTGGGTTGCAACTAGCTGATATGCAGGCAGGGGGATCGCCGGCAGGAGATGGTTTTGATCTCGGTGACGAAGGGGGCGCAGGGATAGTCGGTGTCACCTTCTCTTGCTGGTCTATCGATGGCTATGAAGACCACAAACAAACAGGCGGGACACAACGGGATACACAGGGACACTGGCGCAGCTAGATGAACCTTGACTTGCTGACGACCGTGGCACCCCTCTCCACAGTCACACAGCAGATGCAGGACAAGAACCACACAGGCCTTGAGACAACATCAGCAGGAACAACAGGGCTCAAGAACCCGGCTAAAGCAGAAGCCGCGCTAGATGAGCAAGATCGCTCACCACAGACATGCCCAGTCCCTAGTCCCAGTTGGAGCCGCGAGCCATAAGCGCGAAGTAGACCCTCCTTTGTTACTTGGGAAGCGTATTTGACAAGCAGGGAATGGCACTGTCCGGACGTCGATAGATCCCGGCAGGAGGGCAAGGCGCGAGCAGCATTATCAGCTAAAGCAAGAAATCGGCCTTAGGAAGTCAGACGGACACCACCAGGTTCTCCTTTCACATGTGAAGTTGTTGCTCTAAGGACAACCACGTGGGAGCTGAAAGCCACATACCGCCAAATAATCAGACCTTGCATCAACACTGTGAGGAGTTACTTTCAAAATCCGTGGCCAGAGCCGCCACCCCCTGAGATCTAGGTCAGCGACCCGGCAAGGAACCTTTTTGGTGGTACCCGAGAGCTTGCTATGAGGCGTGGGCTGGACCCTGGGCACATCCCAGGCAGCCAGATCGACCCAAGCAGACTTTCTATGTATGGGTATTTCATCCAGCTGGGAACCCGGATTTCGCACAGCCAGAGCGCTAGCGCGGCCAACTGGCATCACCGCAGCTGCGTATGCGATGAACTGTTATTGGCCGATCCGCGTGAAAGTCTTGTTTGGGGGGACCAATTGCCCCAGATAGCCGCAGCCAGACAGCCCCGCGTGTGATCCGGCCAGGAGGTGTCATTATCGTGCCATAAACTATGGGGCTAAGTACGTAAGTAATTCGAACTCAGGCCCAAGCACATGTTGGTCCTACCAACGGAGGCACCCACAGGTACCTCTGCGCGCATGCAGCAGTAGTGCGTCGTTGTGAGTATACAGCCGCCGCATGCAATGTGCGCACTTGTAAGGATGGTGTGTGCAAAAGCACCGTTTACCCTACCTAAATTGGGGACTGGCTTTGTCCGCGTGCTTGGGTACGCGCTGTTTGTTTCAGTGTGAGCTGAATGGACAAGGAGTCGTCCAGGACGGTTTTGACCTTCCGAACGCAACGTCCCGTTCTTCGTTGTCACTCATCTGAACACATGCACCCACTGCACACCGCTAGCAATCTCTCTTCTCTCTCTTCTCTAATCCGAGATAACTGAATCTCCCACTGTGCTCGTTCCATCATCTCCGCCACCGTCCTACCAATTGTTCTTTGAAGTATGGTTGTCGCCTATCAGCTCGTTGTTTGACTCCCCACTGGCCCCATGGCTGTGAGGTACGTCCAGGCTGTTTCCACCAACCTTCCTCCACCCCGCTTGCTTATTT
Source organism: Conus betulinus (assembly GCA_016801955.1). NCBI lineage: Eukaryota > Metazoa > Mollusca > Gastropoda > Neogastropoda > Conidae > Conus > Conus betulinus. The sequence continues at coordinate 12,994 of JADBJO010019334.1, read as the reverse complement.
AATGTTCAAGGGGTTACCCCTATGGATCCCCACCATGTGTTAGAATTTGGTTATTCAAGATCCACAAATAATGACCTATAGAACTGCACCCCAATAAGACCGCTCCGGCATCTCCTTTATAGAGACGCCACTCGACACCGTTATAATAGGCTTATCTACCACCAGTCCCGAAGCTAAGCAATTTCAAAGATCCAACTATTAGAAGTACATCCAAATTACACGACCGCCTCGCATTTCATTCTCAATGAATCCCCCCACCGACACTAACCCACAGTTGTACCCAACTTACGACCCACAAGCTCTGAGTATCTACAGATCTTCTGGCACTTAGACTCTGTGCCACAGACAAGCGAACGCCCGAGTAGCATTTCACAACATGTGTTCAAACCACATTGCCCTACAGGCGTTTCGCCTTCTATGATCACCCATCAAACCCACAGCTTACAAACGCGTCGAGCCCCTTACCGCTACCACCCCGAGCCCCACCGCTTTCACTTCCCTGACCCATCCCTGCCACCCACACATGCTGAACCACCAGATACGTGACCCCGCCGTACACCTGTCTGTCATCTGTCTTGTCTGGGTCGTGTGTCATTGCCTGAAGAAACGGCCACACGACGGGCACAACCACATCCCGCCCTGCACTGAATTATGTGTCCACTATTGGATACCTACGAGTCCACCTGCATAATGAACTTCCGTCCAAATGTTTTGTGTAAACGACGTAGAGGAAAGCTAGACACTATCACACTTGCAGCCACTGATCGAGGATCTTAGCCCCTACACATTCATTTCCGCAGTCACAACCCCCAGTTGGACTCTTCGTTTGAACCACCTCATAAATGGCCAGGATTCAGGGTAAACGGATGGATGCCACCTACTGTTTGACATATTCTACAGACATAAGATTTAATAGTGTTTTTTTGACGTTTTGGGGATCACAGTTTTAACCATTATAAACAAAGGTGTTTCTTTCACTAATACAATCATTTGTTTACATTGAATATGAATGTCAGATGATAAAGAGAGCAGGAAAAGTCACCCATAGCTCCTTATTTTTAACAATTTTAATTGTAAGTAGTAGCACACCTTATTGAAACCATGAATTGATTTTGTTCATGTGTTATCATGGGCAAGATGTAAAGACTAGACTGTCTGTACTTATTCTTTTTCCTCAATAAAAAGATTAATTTGTTTGTCATGCATTCCAGTTTCATGTGGCATTCTTCAACAGGATATTTTTTTTTTTTTTTTTTTTTTGTTGCCTGAGTTTTACTAGTTGCATACAGAGAACTTTACTAGTTGAAACCACTAAAAATAGAGATTCAAGTGTCAACCACTCGTGCAGTTTAAATCATTTCTTAGCAAATCCTGAGAATTTTACACAGTCCAGTGTACTTGTCCCTTTATTCAAAAAGGGTGACAAAACAAAAGCAGAGAACTATAGACCGGTATCTCTTACATCCATATCAGCAAAACTACTTGAACACAATATATAGTAGCATAATGGACCATCTGACAAATATGACCTCTTAAATAATGCCCAGCATGGTTTAGACAGCGAAGGAGTTGTGAGACTCAAACTTATAACAACTCTCAAAGATTTTAATAACAGTCTTAACAACAGACAACAAATAGATGATGCAATTTTATTAGACTTTTCTCTAAAGCCTTCGATAAGGTTGACCATGAGGGCTTGCTGCTTAAATTAGAACACATTGGCATTGGCGGTTCTTTGCTAAAATGGTCTAGATCATTCCTCGTAGGGAGGAACGCAGAAAGTTGTTGTGGAAGGGTCGTCATCCAACCAGTCTTGTCAGGCGTATCACAGGGAACTGTTCTGGGGCCCCTTGTTTTTCTTAATTTATATAAATGATATAAGTAGAAATCTCTCTCCTGGAACTACTATAAAACTTTGCAGCAGGCTTAGTATATAGAACCAATCAGAAGCAAGAATGATACACACATTTCTACAAGAATCTAAATGGTTGACAAGAGTGGGAAAGAACTTGGAAAATGGAAATGGAATTTCATCCCCAGAAGTGCCAAGTGTTGCATATATGTAATAAATGCTCACCAAGCACTCAACCAGATCAGAATATTCTATTCACAATACTATCTTAAAACTTAAAGAAAACCCAATGCTGCAAAAATATCTAGGCGTGATTATATATAGTCGTCTTAAATGAAAGAACATTACAATTTAGTATGTAAGAAAAGTAAATAACATCTTTAGCTTTTCTTATACAGGAATATCAACGACTGCCCCAAAAAAGGTAAAGACGACTGTTACAAAACACTGGTTAGACCAGTACTGGAATATGGTGGTTGCTCAGTCTGGGATCCTTGCCATCGAAAGGACATTGATAACCTTGAAATGATTCAGAAGAGAGCAGCACGGTTCATAAAACAGGGACACATATCAGAGAGAAGGGGGAATACTAGAAGAACATGAGGAAATTTGAATGGAAACCCTTAGACGAGAGAAGAGAGCTTTTATCAAACTTAATATCTTCTTCAAAGGCAGAGCTAAACTAGTTGATATACCAAAACTACTTGAACACATAATATACATACTAGTATTGAATAAAAGTAGCACCAGGAGTGGCGATCAATCTTATGCCATACCTGCATCGAACATTGACAGCCATCTACTTTCTTTTTAGGCTATCCTAGTTCTGTACGGCTGTGGAACTCACTGCCGGGTGCCATCAGGACTGCCACAAATGCAGTCTCATTCAAGAATCAAATTGATACGACAGTCTTGAAATTTGCATATTGACTGATTTTTGTATTTTAACCTGCCCATATTTTATACTATTATAGTTACCTGGGCCTGATTCTGGCCATTGCTTTTAACTTTTGAATATCGTGTGCGACTCCTTGTTGCCAAATTCGCTCCAGGGGCCAACAGGCTGTGTCGCACTTTATTTTTATTTTATTTCATTTTATTTTACTTTTTTAACATGCGCGCTGGTGACTTACTCATTTTTGGGGTGAAACCAGTATTTTAGGAAGAAGAAGAAAGAAGGAGAACTGGAATTGCCAGCAACACTACTGGTATATATAGTCCGAACAGTCAATGGTATTTTCGAGCAGGATGTATGTGTCTGCTTGTCTTTAGCCAATATTCTTTGTTTGACTTTTTTCTCTTATGAAACTAACAGATAATTTAATTTTGGCTCTCAAGACCGTTCGTTCTTTAATGCCAGTCAAGTAACATTGATTGGCCGATTGTGACCTTGCTCGTCCCAGCATTCGACTTAGCCATGCTTCAAGATCACGCAGAAACAAGATACTGAAGATTTGATCTTCCTTGGTAAAATGTCAATAATCGCATGAATAAAATCCAAGTTGAATATGATTCTTCAATGAATAATTCTTTCAAGAAATACCCTTTCTGCAAAGGATCTAGACAAACTGCAAGGACGTGCTTACTGCCGGTCTGCTAAACGAAAATGGCGAGGGTCAGAGGATATTGTGCACGTTAACGTAACGAACGATACTTCGCGAGACTTGTGACATGGCGCTCTGTACCAGACGACACTACTGTTGACACATCGCCTCACGCAGTCACTGTAACCTTAATACTTTGAATTATAAGTCTTTTCCATTTCGAAAGTCGTTGTATTCTGACAGGAGTGCTTATTACATCAATCCACGATTACCACATTTATTTGTGACAGAGTTAGTACGAGTGAAAAAGAGGTTAGTAACCTAATGTGTTCACCTCTCGTTAAGTTCTATTAATTTTACAGTTTTCTCACGATCAGCTGCATAACTTGAGCACTATAGTCTCGTAGCTTAGCAGATGTGGTGTAGCGTTTAAACATGGACAAATTCACGGGCAGTGACACCTTGATGAAATTGAAACTGAATTTGTGAAGGGACCTCTTCTCTGCAAGTTGACCCTGGTTAGGAACACTAGTCAAATGACTGTAACAGTGCCGACACATGCCTAATGTATGCTCATGATACTATCCTGTATCAGTACTACATTGCATCCTGTCACCACATTAGTAATTTAACAAGTAGGATAAGTCTTGCTCCCTTGATGAAATACCGCCTATAGATAACTCCGAATGAATGCTGCTTACGACACCGAATCGTCTCGCAGAAAACGACGACACAGAGCACACAGAACAAGCAAGGACGAATGAGAGTGCAAGTGGAGTGAAAACTTCCTTAGACTGAACGCAGGCTATATTGGTGGAGCAGTGAAGTCTGATCCTGCATCAGTCCCGTCAGGCATTTCCCATGGCTCAGTCTTTGATCCATCCTTTTCTTCCTGTTCATTAGTAACCAGCCCACTGGTGTCAAATCCATGGTCTGCCTCTTTGCTGATGATACAATGTGCCACAGCAGCATCAACAACTCACAGGATTAGAACAAGGAGCACTAAGCCCTAGAGAAACTTGAATCCTGGAAACATTAATGAGAAAAGTCATTCCTCACAGGAAAGTGTGATCACCCTGCATTTGATGGGGTGCAGAAATTCCCTGGAGAAAGTGTTCTGTGCAGACACTAACTCCAGACTGTGGCTGAAGCCAAGACATCAACATCACTGCTATCCAGAATTGGGATATCCACATCAAAAGCATGGTGAACAGGGCCAAAAAGATTCTGGGCTTCTTTTGAAGTAATTTAAAGAACAGCAGTAGGATAGTCACAGAATGAGTATACATTGCCCTCATTCAACCTTTGCTGATATACTCAAGCTCAGTCTTGGATCACCACTCTAACAGTAGCACTTACTCCATAGAAAAAGTCCACAGGTGTGCTATTTGATGGGTATGCCATAACTTCTGTCAGACCACAAGATCTAAAGTCTGCTCCTCAGTTTAGCAATCCTTACTTTTCGACCTTGCCACAAATTGCAGGTATCATAATGGACTTGTACACTCCAGCTGCCCTCCAACCAGCTGCCACCAGAAGAGTCATCGCCAGTGCACTCCCAAGCTTATGATGTCCCACCACATTTAGTACAGGAAGTCCACCTTTTTTTCACACACAGTTTAGCACAGTGGATCTGTCTCCCAGAGGACATTGTGACAGCGCCTTGGCTTGACTCTTTCAAAGGGAGGCTGCATTCAACTACATTTAAAATTGGTCTTCAATCCCTCCTCTTCCCCTTAGCTCTCGCCCTTTTCACCCCGCCCGTCACCTCACCTGATAGACACCCTGTGACCAAGGTGTAGCTACCATCACAATTTATGGTAGGCTTGATCCTGTCCAATGAAGGATTGAGTCTGGTCTGGTCTGGCTGCATATGTCGCTGAACCAACTTGATTATATTGCGATGGAAAACAGAGAGAGCGCAAAAAAAAAAAAAAAAAAAAAAAAAAAATCTCTCTTTTCTTTTCTTCTTTTCTCTTTCTTTTTGTTTTTCTCCTAAGGACTAGCTAGGTGTGGAGTTGCTGGATCACTACTACTTTTCGCTCTACATACAAGCAAGCCTGTACATTACTGGCCCTGACCCTATGGAGGTAGTGCCATCTGGAATCTTGTAGCCCTTGGTGTTATTGGGCAGCATGGCGAGGAACAATGTTTGTGGTCTTGCAGTCCTTAAATGCTGTGGGGGGATTTTCCTTAGTTCTGTTTGCAGGGGTCAGGGAATTTCTCTGGTGGCATTGCCCTTGATGAGCCCATGGATGATGTTGCAGAGAGTGGTGGTGTCTAACCCACAGGTGGGTGGGGGAGGGTGGGGACATAGGGGCTCCTGAACAAGCAATAGGCCTTGTTATGGCATCCACTGTTTCCTCCCCCAACCCACCCCAATCATTTCTTTCTCTCTACCAATTTTTTTTCTTTTTTTTTTTGCACTGTACAAACAGTGCGGCTGCCACCAAAGTACAGCAGTCTCAATTTCAAATCTATGAAATTGAGGCCATTGACAAGAAAGGAAGCTTCAGAAGTTTTTCAAGATGGTTCTAAGGCCATGGTCAGTTTATACAGAAAAAAGGAGTGAAAGAAACAGATGGTATGAGGAGGTTTTGGACAGTAGAAAGCTATGCAGTGAGAAAATTTACTATTTCCCCTAAGGATGTTGTGCTTCAAAGCTTTTTCAAGACCATAATGTCTCCGGCTGATGTAAAACATTGTACCAAAATTAGAAAGGGAGGTCATCAAATCCATTAAGTACCATCAAGTCTTATTGACAACCATCCCATGTAAGATCTTGAATACTCTGGTGCCCTCATTAAATTATTTGGAGGGGAACAGTATGCTCTGTCCAGAATAGCATGTGCTGTGCATGCTCAGGTCTTGTGAGGACTCTCGCTGTTTGGATTTGGTGAGGAACAGTTTGAGCAACAGGAGACAAGGTAATCAAGGAGACATCATCATCATTGGACTTTGCTGTTGACCATAGTCTTCTGGCCTCTAGCTGCATGGAATGTAAAGCCATAACCAACAGATCAGCATTTTTTACTGTGGTAGGTGGCAGGTGATGGTAATAAATGAAGAGGCATCAAACCTGGCCCCCAGTGTCTTCCTGATCTGTGTCGATGTCATGCTGGAAAAAGCTCACTTCCTCAACATGTTTCTTTACTGATGACGCTGCTGTCTACTGCCTTTACTCCACATGCCATAGCCAACTTCAGTTCCAACAAGGCGTCAAACACCTTGAATTGGAGAAGAGCATAGAGATAGATTTCCATCAAGAAATGTGTGTACCACTCTCTCTGTTTATTATTATGAAGAAGAAAAACGATGGTTGGACATCAATTAAAGGTTCAGCTATCACCTCTGCCAAGTGTCTTGGTAATACTGTCATCCAAGACCTCAGCTGGGCCCAGCATGTAGACATTTTATGCTCAAAGACTAACAAGACCCTTGGTGTTTTACTGCGCACTGTCAGTATTTGCACATGTGACTAAACAGTGGTGGCCTCTACTAAACACTTATCAAGCCCATTCTTGAATTTGCCTGCACAGTATGGGACCCTCCCAAACCCAGCATAACATTGACAAAATTGAGGCTGTCCAATGCAGAACAATAAGGTTTGTGACCACCTCTCACAACACCACCTCCAAGGTTATGGCCATGATATGAAAACTCCAGTGGCCCATCTTTCAACATGAAAGGAATGTAGCAGTGGCCATGCCAAAGAAGATCACTGAATGATCAGACTGCTGTGAGCAGACTCAACATCAGCCCTACTTCTGCTAGGCAAAAAAAGAAGTCATTCCCATCAGTTTGATTAACTCTTGTGTCAAACAAATTATTAATGAGACTTTCTTCCCACGCACTTACATCCCTCCCACACCCTCCCCCTCAGCCCCCTGAAAGGTTTTGTTTGTTGCGAATTGTTTTGCTTTTTGGACCCAGTTCTGTGCTAGAATGTGCCCAGATCAGCTTGTACTTGGGGTGAAAAGCAAAAAAGTAGTATTGCTGATAAAAACTCGCATATAGTAGGATATTTTCCTTCAGACTGTCATAGTCATGGTAGTTTTCCTTCCATTAGAAGGTTATAATACACACCCCAAAAGTGGAAGAATAGTTAGCAAATTCATTGTGGCTGTCACGTAGATGATGAAGAAACCATTACACCAGGCTTTTTATTTTTCTTTTTTTTTTTTGTTTTTGTTCTTTTTTCTGTTTCTTTTTTTTTTTTTCAATCTGATGAATGTAGTAGATATATTGGCAGGAATTCCATGGATCATGCTGTGTGGTATCTTGAAAACCATTGTCGGGCCTTAGTTGTTGCAGTGATGTTCTGATGAGGGTAATGTTGTAAAGGAAGTTGGGCATGCAATTAGCACAAATGGGGCTTTAGGCTGATGTATGTCCATAATCCAGAGGCAAGATGCATTTGATCTTAACATTGTCTTGCTTGAAATAATGTTCCCATACTTGGGAGTGAATCTAACAAGAACAATGTATTCTATGGGATGGCATTCTAGTCAGCAGTTTTGGTAAATTCCAAAAGTTTATCCCTCCCATTTGCTAGGATCAGTGACCTGCTAAATTATGAATGGACATGCGGTGTGCTTATACTAAATTAACACAATCCATAAAATGATAACATAAAATGTATGAAATTGTAAAAAGGTGATTTTTTAAAAACTTTCCAGTAATCTGTTTAACTTAGTGTTTAACTAAGTATATGATCAGCACATTTGAAATTTCCCTTGTAGTTGTATCATTTCATTCTCTAATATGCCATTACTTCATTAGATATACTGCACAGCAAAAGAAATGCAAACTCATTGTTCAACTTAAGAAATGTATCCATTTCTTTAAAAAATTCATTTGTGCTTGTCCAAATCAATTTGGGTGAAAACTGGTAAAGAAGTTATTTGTTCATTTGTCTTTCAGTTTCATTTCCAATTTTTAAGAAAGTGTTCAAAAAGCATGGATAGTATCACCAAACTGAAGCGTGGTATGATTTGGGGTCGCAGCCTTTGGTCAATATATACTGCTGTGCTCTCACACCATTCCCATGGCCATGGCCAATGGTCATGGAGATGACAGGGCCTAGGAGTCTGTTGAGGTGATTGCAACTGAGATTGTGGACCCAATGCAGGATATTCATCTTTGCATATGTCTGGTTTGGTCTGCCCCAAACTGATGTACGTGGGCTGCACATAAAAAAAAAAGAAAAGAAAAAAAAAAAAAAAGAAAAAGCTTTGTCCAACTCCTAGTTTAGGGCAACACTGACACAATGGATGCAATCTGGATGCGTGCACATGATTTTTAAAAGATGCATTCCAGACACAATGCATGCTCATGTCAACCTAAAAGGTTTACATACATTATATCCTGATTGTAAACTTCACAGATTCTTACCCTAGGATCATTGTGTGTTTCTTTACTGAACAGATTTTGATATATATATTAATATTGCTATGTCAGTTTTAGTCATTCATCCAATTAGATTACAGTGTTCATGATAATATGATAAAGATAACAATGACATGATTGCAATGAAGGAATCAACTGTAATTTTTATGGTGAAAAGTAAATATTTGTGTATGTGCGTGTGCGCGCGCGTGCGTGCATGCGTGTGTGTGTGTGTGTGTTGCAGGTGGCAATTGGGAATTGGTAATTGATTGACAAGGACTTAGACTTGATGTGAGAGAACTGGCTCCAGTTTAAGGATTATGTGAATTCTGTTAGAAGTGAACATTCTTGTCTATATATAAATCCACAAGATTGTCTTTTGCAATGAAAGTATATTGAGCTTTCAGCGCTTAGAAAACAAACAACCTATAAATTGGACTTGTGATTAGCAGCACTCAGTAGTGTGTTTTGGCTGATGATTGAATCTTGATCATACTATAAAATTTACATACAGCTACAGAGACAAATACAAAGGAAGGAAGAATAATACATCTGTCTGTGCTCACCTGAGATTGTAGTTGTAGTTGGGAGGTGTGTGGAAAATATAAAACACTTTAAGCTGAGGGGGTGAAAACGATTAAGGAAAACAAACCCAGCAATGTCTGCCTAAGGAGCTCCAAGTGCGTTGGCAGTGTGAAGAGTCCTATGACAACTCAATGCTGAAATTGTTTGGACAAGAGTGGATTCGGGGCAGAATCCGAGCAGCACCATCAGCATCAGACATGGGAGGTCAGTTCCGCAGCAACCTCTGGGACCCGGTGCTGATCGTGGCGCAGATTTGACTATGCAGGCCTCCTTTTACCTCTGTCTGGGTCTCTGGGTCTTCTTCCTGGATGTCATCGGCAAGTTTGACGTCTCTCTTGACCAGATCTTCACACAAAGTGTAAGCTTGCATTTATTTGTTCACTGCTGACTTACTTTTGTGTGTGCATGTGTGGTAATGCCTGCCAGCAAGGAGTGCTCATTAATGTCACTGAATGTTGAGAGGACAACTGTATGGCAGAAAAAATCCTGGTATGAATGTCATGTAGCACAGAATTTTTATGATTGTGGCTACACACACACACACACACACACACTCTCTCTCTCTCTCTCTCGCTCTCTCTCTCTCTCTCTCTCTCTCTCTCTCTCATAGAGTCAAATACACAAACATATAGTCTCACACACAATTCATACACACACGCCTCACATAGAGATAAACAGATACAAACTCACACAGACACACACACACACACTCTCTCTCTCTCTCTCTCCCTCTCTCTCTCTCTCTCTCTCTGTATCTATCTATCACACACACATGTACTTTTTTTTTTTACACTGAAGGTTTCTCTTGCTTGGCCCACACTCTTCCAGCGGACACGATTTCGGGAAATCCTCTTCAGCTCGGCCCACGTCATTCCGGCGGCCTTCACTTCTGCGTCGGTACTCCTCCTTCGCCATGTCTGCCTTGGTCTTCCCACTTTCTCTTGCCCTGAGGGTTCCATTCAAGGGCTTGTCTTGTGATGTTGGATGGAGACTTTCTGAGGGTGTGGCCAATCCATCCCCACTTCCGTTTTCTGATTTCTAATTCTATTGGAACTTGCTTGGTCTTGTTCCACAGTTCTGTGTTGGCAATAACATCTGGCCATCTGATGTTCACAATATTTCGCAGACATCTGTTGATAAATGTTTGGAGTTTGTGGGTGTTGTTCTGTCTTTGTTGTTCGCCACGTTTCAGAACCATACAGAAGAACAGATTTCACATTTGAGTTGAAGATTCTGATCTTGTTGTGGAGTGAGAGGGCAGAGGAATTCCAGATAGGCGCGTCTTGTTGTTTGTGGGAGAGAAGGCTGATGTCGTCGGTGAAGTCCAGGTCTTCCAGTTGCTTGGCGAAAGTCCACTGGATTCCTGTCCTCTTGCCGTCTGTAGACTGCCGCATTATAAGTGTTCTATCCTGTTCGTGATTTTTCTCTATATGACTATAGGTTCAAAGGGTGCTATCCCCCTGTTTCTTCATGATCTTAAACACTGGTTTTCTGAAGAAGGCCCGCTTGCACTGGAAGGCTGTCAGGGATGGTGTAATGGCCATGTCTACAGACAGTCTTCTGAAGAAGATGTGCCCTGGAAATCTCTTGAGGAAGTTGTGGTGGCCATATAGACCGGGAATCTTGCATGATACCCTTACATATAGAACTACAGACATTTTACTGAAGAAGGTCACCCTCGAAAACTGTTGGGGATTGTGTGATGGTCATGTCTACAGACAGACTACTGAAGAAGGTCCGCTTTGAACTGAAAGGCTGTCGTCGGTGCTTAAGATGGCCTTGTCTATAGACAGTCAACTGAAGAAAGTCCATCATAGAAAACTATCAGGGATGGTGAGGTGATATATTTAAAGAGAAGTTGCTGAAGAAGATCCACCTTGGATCGGAAGGCTGTTATTGGTGAGTGAGATGGCCTGTTTGCATACAGTCAACTGAAGAAAGTCCATCCTAGAAAACTGTCAGGAATGGTGTGGTGGCCTAATGTAAAGAAAGGTCAAAAAGATATGTTACTGCAGAAGATCCACCTTGGACTGGAAGGCATTCAGGGTTGGTTTGGTAACCATGTCTTCAGGCAAGCACCTGCACTCAGGAACTGTTCTGGGGGGAAATCTTTTCTACTTGAAGTTGGTTGTGATGGATGGGATATCATAGGATAGCATAAGGACTGCTACTTCTTCTGGTGGATTGAGACTGGGAAAGGTATTTACTATCCATGATGCCAGTTCATGTTAGTGACCATGGGAGGTAGTACACCTAGCTGTATTTATCTTTGTAGCAGTGTTTGGCCGTTGTGAATCCATAAGAATCTCCTTGATGCTGGGTGTTTCTTAGTGGTAGACCCAGTGAGCAGTACGATGCTGCACCTTTTTGAATGCATTACTGACTGTTCAGTATTGAGCTTCTAAAGCCCACAGGCTTCATGTTCTGTTGCATGATCACTGATTGACTAACCCACACAGTGACATCCCCTTATGATATTATTATTATCATTATCATGAATACTTATATTGCGCCTGTCCTTGGCTAGAGACCAAGCTCTAAGCGCTTTACAATCCACACTTGTTTGCACAACGGGCTGCCTGCCTGGGTAATGCCGTCTGAAGAGCTGCCAACTGGTGCTTCATTCAGACGTTTCCTGTATCGTCCAGTCAATATCGTTCTCTCAGTATCCTTACTTCCTTCGTTCTTTCCATTTCTCACGCAGGGTGCATGCTATGTGTAACATGTCATCCATTCCAATGACCAAACTGGTCTTCTCTTCCGAAAGTTGGTGATGGGATTTTACGTGTGTGGCAAGATGTTTTGCATGCGTTCACTCACGGAAGCTCAGTTTATAATCTCATTTGAAGGACCGCATGGGAAATGAGTTAGAACCAATGTTAACTCTGAGGGAAAAATCCCCCTGTACCGAAACGGCCCGATGGAGATTTGAACCCGCAACCCCAGGATCACCAAGATACGAGTCCAGTGCTCTACCACTGAGCTATTCTGGCTATGGATTTTTGGTTGATGTTCTCAAATATAGCTCAATGATTTACCCACACAGCATCTAGTCTCAGTGACTTACCTTCACATCACAGGGAAATGTCTGAATGAAGCGCCAGCTGGCAGCTGTTCAGTCGGCACTACCCAGGCAGGCAGCCTGTTGTGCAAACAAGTGTGGATAGCATCTGTCTGTGACTTGCCTCACTGTGACTTACCCTGCTGGAATGCTAATATAGGAGGATGGATGAAAAAGGCGGGTATCTGAAGTGGTGATGTTTGACTTGTGTTCAGGCGCTGGCTTGTATGAAGATTCTGGGAAGGGACCAACCTGCATTGCATTAGCTCGCAAACAGTTTAAATGGTGAGTGGACAGATGAAGGGAGGGGACCTAAATTGAAGTTTGTTTGAACTTTTTCTTTTTTTTCTTTGTACATTTCTAATGTTTCATTTGTTTTTCCATCTGTGTCACATGTATACAACGGAACAGGGAAGCCACAAACCACCACACAGTCACCCACACACACACACACACCACCCACACACACACACACACACACACCACAAACTCTCTTCTCACACAAACGCTGATACAAACGTTTTTACAGCAAATAGCAGCTTGTTCTTCAGACATATTATGATG
>JADBJO010019333.1:30000-33468 GCA_016801955.1 Conus betulinus | reverse complement strand
TTATTTTGTTTAAATCGTCGTTTTCTCCGTAGTGTTACTATGTGGAGAGGCTGACTGTCAAGTCAGTAGTGCGTCGATGGTCAATGTGTATGTGCGATACTTCTGATGACGGTACCAGTGAAATATGTACCAGGAAATGTATTTGTTATAAAAATTGTTGTGAAGGCTGTGTCGCCGACAAAGACGTAAAACTCCTACAAGAAAATTTATGTGCGCTAATTGTACCACCTCATGTGTGTCGGTGGGCTGAGTTTATTGATGTGAACATTGTAATATCAATACACGGAGAAGTTAATTAATTTTTGTTTTAGATCAACTACACGTCGAATCGAAGTTTATTGTGTTCTATGGAACTTTGCTGAAATCGTGTTCGCCGGGGATTCAATGGTTTACTGTGCCTTGTGAATCTGCAGTTCTTCTTCTATGGATTGCTTTGCATTGTGGATCTGCGGTTCTTCTGCTATGGATTAATGTGCTTTGTGAATGTGAATCTGCGGTTCTTCTTCTGATAGTTCGACGTAATTTATTGTATTTGCTGTGTGGAGAACATGTTTCTTCTTCTTCATCGTTTGTGTTTATGAACAGCCGTGCTTATTGTGTGGGGACCTTGGTTATCTTCTTTACGTTCTTTTAGTGTTGTAGACTGTGGCTTGAGTACTGTGGAACCGAGTGTGTTGACTGTATATGTGAGACACTGTGGACGGCGCCGGCGAGATCTGTGAGTGATATCAAGATATGTAATATGAACGCTGATATCTGATAATTGAAGTTCCTATGTATTGATATCTTGATCTATATGCTATGTAGTGACATATGTTGATTTGTACCAGTCATGAATGTATATTTTGATGGTTCAGGCAGCATAATTATAAAGAAAAAAATTAACTCGTGTGTTGCCTGGCTATCCATGTGCGTATGATGTGGGTGTGTGTAGGGACTAATTATTACACGCAGCCAAACTTTGAGAAACGGGAGTCAGACAGCAAAAAACACGCACCGCACACCATCCGTAACAACTGAATAAGACTGTTGCCTCTCAAAAAAAAAACACTCTATGATATCATGGAAATAATAGGAAATAAGCAAATGTTCCTACGGACTTCGGAAACCAACATTGTTAGGAATTACATGAATAATCTGGGCAGTCTCTCAAAATACTTTCTAGATTGGAGTTGTGATAGCGCTGTCAAGAAATAAGAGACTCGGAATCTAAAACGTTTCTTAGGCTGAAATTTGTCAGGTTTTGACTTCCAGTTTATAGGATAATATCATTTTATGTACTTCACGAAAGAATTTGAAAACTCCAGACTGTTGCGAAAATGTAGGAACACTTTTCACTGTGAAATAGAATGAAAACACATCTTGTATAAATGGAAAAGCAAGCTTAAATGGTTTCAGATGAGGACGTTTTGCCGCTTTTAAGGAACAAATACGTTTTGTGTGGAATGGGTCATGTGGATGCTTTTTCTTAGAAAGAGACAGTACACCACATGCTAATGGAATTGAGATCATATTCAGGCATTGTGGAAAGATTTCACAATATGGCAAGTATACAATTAAACGAAGGAGTAGTCGCTTTGTGAACTGATTTAAAAATTGAAAGTGGTCATGCCTTTGATTTTACGGTGTTATCAAATTAAACAAACTTATGTCTTCACTCGATTTTCTGTAAGTGTGTGTGCGTGTGTGTGGTGTGTGTGTGTGTGTGTGTGTGTGTGTGTGTGGTGTGTGTGTGTGTGCGTGTATGTGTGTGTGTGTGTGTGTGTGTGTGTGTGTGTGTGTGTGTGTGTGTGTGTGTGTGTGCAGTGTGTGTGTGTGTGTGTGTGTGTGTGTGGTGTGTGATATAATGTAATGTAATGTAAAAGGGCATTTATAGAGCTCTGTACCTCGCGAGAGGCCAAAGCGCATATTACAGAAACATGATAAAACACTAATTCTAACTCAAAGCACACACACGCACACACAACAAACACACACACACACACACACACACACACACACACACACACACACACACACACACACACACGTACACACACATACACATATCGTGGATATCGTTAACCAGTGCGCGGGAAAAGATATGTCTTAAGGGAGGTTTTTAAAGTTTTTTATAGAGTCCGTGTTATGCAGAGACGAAAGCAGACCATTCCACAGAGCAGGTGCCAGGTAAGAGAAAGATCGTGGCCTGAAGTTTTCAGGCGAGCAGAGGGAAGCCGAAGCAGACGAGAATCGGTGAATGAGCGTAAGCTGCGAGACGGAACATGGAGATGAAGGAGGTCAGAGAGGTAGGAGAGAGCCAGCCAGATTATTCAGTTATTTGAAAACAGGAGGGAATTTTAAAGTCAATGCGAGACTGAAGAGGGTGCCAGTGTAAGGATGACAGAATTGGTGATATGGGATCAGATCTCGAGGAGCGGGAGAGATCAGACGGGGGGCATTGTTCTGAACTTTTTGAAGTTTAGAGATGAGCGTTAAGGGACAACCGGCAAGGAGGGAGTTACAATGGTCCAAGCCGAGACAGAAACGAAAGCACACAGATTAGAGTCTTCAGGGCATTTTGAGTGAGTAAGCGGAGAACAGACTGATTCTACATTTATAGAACAAGGGAGAGAATGAGTTCTGATAGTGTGTTTCGAAGCAATGAGGATTATTTCAGTTTTGTCTGCGTTAAGTTGTAGTTTGTTATTGTGCATCCATGATTTAACATCGGAAATGCATGCATGAGAAGAAGAAGAAGTGTGTGTGTGTGTGGGGGGGGGGGGGGGGTGCTGCTGCATGTATGTAAGATACTGATTTGCTAGAATTTGCAAGACGCCAAGTGTCCTACGTTGTTAGGGGGCTACAGAAATTCTTCTCATTATGATTATTAGTGACATGTACTAACGCAACCACTTCTGTGGACTATTAAGCACGTCTTGCTTATTTCCACTTCTGTGGAATTACAAGAATGTCTTGCCTATTTCTCTGTATTTTTTCACCACACTGGAACCTTAGGTTATTTCTTTTTGCGTGAGTTTCTTTTGAACAGTGTCCAAAATGTGTTTCTGTAGAGAGAGCCCATTGTATAATAGATTACTATATTAAAAGTAGCGTTCATCAAAGTGAATATTTCGACAATCCATATAACAGTTAAGAAGATGTTATGATTTCGTCGTCCAGCGTCCATTTCCGGAAAAAAAAATCCGAACAAAGCGAGTTAGAGTGCCTGGAGAAAGAGCAAACAATGAAGAAGATGGAGTTACCAACAAGAATCTTGGTCAGGGCCAGTTCACGAGGAGAGAGTGACGACGAAGTTTTAGATCGCCATGACATTGCCTGACGAAGTTTCACAATCGTCATCATTGTCGTTACTGTCACTGTAATCATCACCACCCCAGGAACACCAACAACACCAAAAAACATAACTTTCTAGAATATTGATGAACTCTTTGTGTGCCTTGTAGATTTCGCCCTCAATGGGTGTAA
>JADBJO010019333.1:10000-25000 GCA_016801955.1 Conus betulinus | reverse complement strand
GCATCATGATAATGATAATAATGATGATAATAATAATAATAGAAACAATGATAACAATACATGATGATGATGATAACAATAATAGTAAAGATTGCTGCTGACAGGGCTGTGGTGGGCTGGGCCAGGCTGTGACTGTGGACAGGAGGAAGGAGGAGGGAGTCTCGATCGGAATAAGCGGGTGGGTGCAGTGTCACTAAGGTGGCACAGGAGATGGGATAGCAAACAGAAAAAAATGTAATAATAATGATGATGGTGGTGATGATGATCATCATAGGGATAAGAAAAATCTCTCTCTCTCTCTCTCTCTCTCTCTCTCTCTCTCTCTCTCTCTCTCTCTCTCTGTATGGAGATCAATGTCTGTATTATCATTTGCATCCACTTCTCTTGAGAAACACACATAGAAACAAGTAATCAAATATATGGAGTATCAACAGTTGCTTCACACATTTGAGTCTGACTGATGCCGATATCATTCCCTCAGTTCTGTCTGGTCGACCCTGTGGCATGAAGCTATCTTCCATTAAATCATGGCAAGATTACCGATACTGTTTCCTTGATTTAAAGAATCCTACTGATCCTGAGAACGACAGAAAAATAACGAATAATAAATTGGACGAGTGTGTTGAAAACCCTCCAGTCCTCTCCGTCTTTCAGTCATAGGTAGTGAACAGAAGTCACTGTGTGTATTTCAGTGGTATATATTTTGTCAAAAAGAACAGCAGGCTGCAGTGCGCTTCCTAGCTCTGTTCTGAGACTTTTTCACCTGTAAATGATTTGGCAATCCGTATGTCATATGATAATGTTATCTGTAATCTGTTTGCAGGTGACTGCTCTCTTCATTGTAGTAATGAATTCTGCTCAATCATTTTCACAATAGAGCATGAATGATACCTCAGAATGATGCAGCAAATGCATATCCCTTGATGCCTTTAGAATACATAGTCGTACACAAAGGTAAAAAAAAAAAAAAACTGACGAAAGCATCTGACTTTAAGTCTTAAAATGAATTAAAATGTGACTGAACAGTTTACCAAATGTTGTATTCTGGGCGAAATTGATTGTGAACTTTTAGAGTGGTAAAGGCATATCAATCAAGTTTGCCTGTAACCCCTCCCCCTTTCCTGCCCTCCTCCTCCCTCTCCCCCACCAATTCACAAGATTATTCGATTTCGTTTCGTGTGTGTGTGTGTGTGTGTGTGTGTGTGTGCGTGCGTGCGTGCGCGTGCGTGCGTGCGTGCGCGCGCGCGCGAGCGAGTGTGTGTGTGTGTGTGTGTGTGTGTGTGTGTGTGTGTGTGTGTGTGTGTGTGTGCAGAAGGGTTACGCCACTGTGCATCGCAGAAGGGTTACGCCACTGTACATCGCAGAGGGGTTACGTCACTGTACATTTCAGAAGGGTTACTCCACTGTACATCGCAGAAGGGTTAGGCCACTGTACATTGCAGAATGATTACGCCACTGTATATTGCAGATTGGTTAGGCCACTGTACATTGCAGAAGGGTTATGCCACTGTACGTTGCAGATGGGCTAGGCCACTGTACATTGCAGATTGGTTAGGCCACTGTACATTGCAGATTGGTTAGGCCACTGTACATTGCAGATGGGCTAGGCCACTGTACATTACAGGAGGGCTAGCCACTATACATTACAGGAGGGCTAGCCACTATACATTACAAGAATATTAGACCACTGTTCATTACAAGAATACTACACCACTGTGCAGTGGTCAAGAAACTTTTTAAAGCATTATCATTATATGAAATACACACTCTTATTTTTATATTCAGCACAGAATTCGAGCTGGTTTTCGAAAGAATTATACAGCTGTTCATCATGCATCCACATAGGAAGTTTTCATTCATTTTTTTTCAACGACAAAGAAAACTGTCTCTCATTATTCACATTAATTGACTGCAAAACATCTTTCACCCGGGATGCCCGTAAGGATTATACATGAAATTTATCTGAGGAGATAGATAGGTAGATAGATAATCAGACAGACAGACAGACAGACAGACAGACAGACAGATAGATAGATAGATAGATAGATAGATAGATAGATAGATAGACAGCTAGATAGATAGATAGATCAAAAGACTTTCGCTTATGGTGTCAGTGTGGATTATGATGAATCTAATCCAATCACAAATGAATCTGGGCAATTTGAAATTGCATAAAAATAACAGATTATTTCCGTCAGTAACTTGGCAAATTGTTCAACATGAAGACGTGCAAGAGATGAATTTGTATTCTAGAATATCTTAAAGCAGAGTTCCTTACGATATATTGCTAACCTACAGCAGTCATTTTGCCTTTATAAATTGTTCCGTTCTGTTCTGAAAGGATACGTGTTTGAAAAAAAAATGAAAAGAATATACAAATGTTTAAATGCATGTTTTGGTCCACAAATGTATCTATTCGCCAATCCATGTATTATTTGTTTGTTTTGTTTTGTTGTCTCTCATTCTTCCTTTATCTTCCAAGGAGTCACCATACCCCTTTCCAAGATTGTTGACTAGTTCTGTCACTGTTGGGATAGGTTGCTAGTTACATTGAACATAACTTCTTCAGTTACTTTTCCTACACTCTGAAGGGAGAGACGTCGTGATTTCTCTGCTTTGAAGTTATCTTGAAGGAAGTAACTAGTTTGTCTAAGTGCTCTAATGATTTGTGTGCTTCATCTTTTTTTATATGAAAATAACTGCTTCGCCATCCATGAAAGCTTTTAGAAGAGGCATTTGGTATCGATGCCAGATGTGTGCTTAACATGTAATGGCTCATGGCTGCCTTCAAAATAGCCTCTGATTACAACGAAAACAATACTGGAGAAATTACACAGCCCACTTATATCCTAACATCTAGACTGATACAGTCTTTTGTGCATTCGAATATGAAGAACCTCATTGAAAAAAAATGAAAATTCTTCTCCAACATTTCTGGGGTGTTCCTTGGGACATAATACTTCTCGACAGCTAGTTTGTGGAACTGACATATGCTCGTTTGTCAGATTGAGACACTCCACGTTGATGTCTTTTTTTCTCTTTTCCCATACCTTTCCGTATTTCTTCTCAAATCATAGTTCTACAAAGCCAGACACACTCTGGATGCCCAACTGTGTGGACTGACTTTCCAAAGTGCTCTTTTTCTTTTAGGTACTAAGTTAGCTTAACTGAAGAGTTTCTCCTCAACTTTTGGAAGGGATACTTGACACTCCATCAGCTGCTATCGATTTGTCACAGATTTTCAAGTTCTTTCACTCTGGTTCTATCATGGTGTGGAGCCATTGAGGACGCTGGGATATTTCTCATACAACAGTATTTTTTCTACTGTGAGTGTCCTGATTTTTGGTCAGTTGACTAGATTCCTGGAACACTGGAGGAGATTTCTGAAGACGCTATCTTCGAGTTATCATTTCTTTTTTCAATTTTCAATTTCTCTTTCTTGCTGATTCTCCTTTACGTGCTGTGTTTATCGGTCCTCCTGCAAACTCGTCAAACCTGCTTTCTCATTTTCTGTAGCAGTCTTCGTTGGCAGTTCTTGAAATTCCGAATTTCCGTATACAGTGTCTCCAAAAGTGCCCAAATTGTGCTCCAGCGCAGTTTTTTGCTATCAGCGCATGACGTTTGTTGTCCATTTTTCCTCTAATTCCTCTTTAGCACTTGAAGATTGCAAGTGGAGTGTCTCGTATTTCACACCAGGAGGATGTTCAAATTTCTCATTTAAACAGTTAGCATGGATATCCTTAGCACTATAGTTTAAATCCAGGTCTGGATTTGTTGATGTTTTAATCCACTGGAACAGTACTTTTCGGTTCAGTCTTCTGTCTGTGTACTGCCCTTTTTGGTCCATTGGATTTTCATGCCATGCTTCGTGGAGATTTTCCCTTCCACAGACTCAAGGGAATTCCGCTTGGTACATTACTCTTAGTCAGTTGTCGATTTCAAGTCCCTGACTGGGTTGATGTTGATAGATTCATCATTCTATCCCCATTTCGGTGATTCGGGTTGGAGGGGGGGGGGGGAGTCGCTTTTATGTGTTGGTACCAGCAGTAAGTGGGAGAAAAGCAAAGTGGTGAGCAATCTCACAAGGCCCCCAAACCTCGTCTCTCCCAGTGTTATCTGCTCTTTTCTAGAACTCATCTTGACTGTTCCCACAACAACCTAGCTTTGTGTCAGCACAGTAAAATTCTGATGAGCTTAGACAGCAGAATGCCTTCAATGAAGACGGTCCCCAGGCAAGTGTTTCAACCCTGAAGTCTTTTTAACAGGCTTGCCACTGCCTTGAGGGATTTAGTATTCATCTCACTGGAAGTGTGGAGAGCTCTTACACGTGATCGTATGCCAATGCACCTATGACCCCTCTTGGTCCAACCTCTGTGACAAGGGCTTTGTCTTGAAAGACATATCCCTCAACCTGCTGGCTATACACGAAGGAGCCATACGCCATTTTTTTAACAGATTTTTTTTATAAGGACAGGTGTTTAATCTATAAACAACTATAAAGACGGTGATGATAATTATGATGAGAATGAGGATGATATGCAACGAAAACAACAACAATTATAGTAATCAAATTCAAATCTGAAACGACGACGACGACGACGACGATGATAATGATGATGGTGATGAGGAGGAGGAGGAGGAGGAAGAGGAGGAGGAGGAGGAGGAAGAGGACAAATAACAACAATGATAATTATGGTAATTAAAAATGAAAAAAATGTAACGATCATGATGATTATGATGATGACGGTGATGGTTATGGTGATGATGATGAGAAATAACCACAATAATAACAATTAGGGTAAAAAATAAAACTTGTAACGATCATGATGGTGATGATGGAGATGGAGAAGATGGTGATGATTACTATAACGACAATAACAACAATTTTGATTATAAAGATATTATTTGTAACGATGACGATGACGATGATTATGATGATGATGATGACAGAGACTTCCTGAATCATTCGTTGACCTTCCTTCTGTCAATAGGCCATCCTATCCCACAAAGCTGAGTAACAACAGCAACAATAAAGAAAATGATGATAATAACTATAACAATAATAATAATAATGATAACAATAATAATAATAATGACAATAATAATAATATGATGATGATGACGATGATAATAATGATGATGATGGCAATCATTAAAATGATAATAATTACAACAACAATAATAGCAACAAGAATGGTAATAATAATAACAGTAAAAATAATAATAATAATAATAAAGAATATTGTGAAGAAGGAAATAAGACATAAGACTAAGAAGAAGAAGAAGAAGAAGAAGAAGAAGAAGAAGAAGAAGAAGAAGACGAAGAAGAAGAAGAAGAAGAAGAAGAAGAACAAGAAGAACAAGAACAAAAAGGTGGAGGAGCAGGCGGAGGAGGAGAAGAAGAAGAAGAAGAAGAAGAGAAGAAGAAGAAGAAGAATGATAATAATAATTATAACAACAACAAAGCAGCAAGAACAAAAATGACTATGATGATGGTGATGATGATAATGATGATGATGAGGAGGAGGAGGAGGAGGAGGAGGAGGAGGATTAATGACTTACAGAACGCATCGTTACTGAGAATAAGTCAAAATACGTGTAGACATGAACACGTGGTCCTGATAACGCTCATTTTCATAAACAATACGGAACTGACGAGTGTATTTTCGACAAATATATCCTCTCTCTCTCTCTCTCTCTCTCTCTCTCTCTCTCTCTCTCTCTCTCTCTCTCTCTCTCTCTCTCTCTCTCTGTTGTCTCCCACTTCTCTTTTTTCATTGACTGTTCAATTATTCACAAAAGTGGTAGGGATCGCGCAGTGTAGTCATTACTGGTTTTTGTACGTTGCTTTCGTTATTTTTCGTTTTATAAGTGAAGTTTAGAGGCAAGTTTATTATCTGACGGTATATCTTGTTTTAGTGCTGGAATCAGCATGTTAGACTGATATCATTCTTCCTGGTCACCCTCTGCTCTCTTACTTCGCTCTCCTCACCCACCTGTTTCGCTCCCTACCATACGACATGTTTAATTCCAGCTGAAACTTCCTGGTGAACAAGTTCCCACAGTTTCCAGTTCATATACTAACATATCTATCATACCTAAGTGTTATTGTTTCTTTAACTTTTCACTCCCTTCAGAGCAGTTGCAAAATGCACAACAAATTTCAGGCGGACCTACCACAAATGACAGCATAAACTCATTCCAGATTATTCTCTCTGACAGCAGCCTATCCCAGGAAGCACAAGGGAAAAGAGACGAGACAAGCCAAATGCCTGTTTTGACATTTTTGTTTTGCATGCACGCACTGATAGGGTCTGCAATACAATGCATCCTAGACCCCGGTAAATGTTCCAAAATCACATCACGCCAAAATGTGTTTCTCGGTTAGTGAGAATAGGCACGTGGCCAACCCCCTCCCTCCCCCCCCCCTCCCCCTCCTTGCTGTGGTGGATAAGATCTATCTTTATCCGTTCTGTGAGACAGAGAGATGGATAATGACACTTGCATTTATTCACTCTCTGAGATGTTTCCCGACAATGTCTATATTCAGTCATTAAAATCTGGTTTTGGAACAGGGTAGGAGGGCAAAAAAACGACGCTTTCAGTAACAGACAGAGGAAAATACATTGGCTTCTGCAAACCACAAACAGAGGTAAAACAGATATGCACTTCTCTAGCAAATTACAAACACAGCAATGCACACAAGCTGCTGCAACGTATGACGAACAGAGACAGGAAC
The DNA here is from genome assembly GCA_016801955.1 of Conus betulinus. Taxonomy (NCBI): domain Eukaryota; kingdom Metazoa; phylum Mollusca; class Gastropoda; order Neogastropoda; family Conidae; genus Conus; species Conus betulinus. Next base: position 18,261 of record JADBJO010019333.1, on the reverse strand, counting down.
GCATGAACAGAAACATACTTCATTTTTTGTAATCAAGTCTGTCAAAACTATTTCAAACAATATCCATGTGCATCTACACATGAAAAATGTGTACACCAACTAAAAAAAACGATATTCGTCAGGTCGTCATTATAAAATTCTGTAAGAATCCAAACACGTATTTCCAATTTCTCTAATTTTCTATATTTTTCCTATTATTTTCATTGCTCCTCCTACTTTTCAGCTGTGGGTTTCTGTTAAGCAGTGTCCAGAATATTTCCCTGAAGTGAGACCCCATAGTGTAATAGATGACGATGTTGAAGGTTGCATTTATAAAGCTGAATGTATCAACAATCCATATCATAGATAAGAATAAGTTTTGTTTTCGTCGCCCAGCCCTTATTTCTGGAGACAAGATCCGAGCAAAGCGGTCTAGAGCGTTTGGAAGCGAGCAAACAATAAAGAAGATGGAGTTACGGACAAGAATCTTGGTTAGAGCCAGTTCACGAGCAGAGAGTGACGACGAAGTTTTAGCTCGCCATGACATTGCCTGACGAAGTTTCACGATCGTCATGATTGTCATTACTGTCACTGTGATCATCACAACCCCAGGAACACCAATTCCAAAAACGAAACTTTCAAGATTATCGATGAACTCTTTGTGTGCCATGTAGAATCGCCCGTCGATAGGTGTCTTAATGATTGCACCTGACGTTGGATCATATACACATCCAATGCGATATCGAAAAGCCACAAGAAAATACAGACCAAATACCAAGGCAGAAATCAAAAGGATGATGATTATCATCGTTCTAGTGCGTAATATACTGTGAAATCTGAGTGGATTGAAAACACACAGGCACCTCTCTGTAGCAATGACTGCGGAAAGAATTCGTGACATATACATGGATGTATCGTAGATAACAGGAAAATTCAGATTCGTTAAAAATGTTTGGATTGGGCCAAATCTTCCTTTTGTAGAGAATTGTATGAAGAGTTGTTCCCCATGATGCAACATCGCCACTGCCAGATACATACCGTCGACAAAAGACAAGGCAAACAGACACAGGTTGACCCGATCCTTCAGTCCTGTTTTGTAGAACACCGCCATGTTGATGACATTAGCTGTACACCAATCAGAAACAGCAGCCCTGTCACGTTGCTCTTGATTATACGCACTGTGTTTTCCACTTCTGCACTGACAATGTTATCAGGATTGTCCCAAGGCAAATACTCCATCTCACTGAACACAACTGGGATGCAGTCTTCTTGAAGAGATGCATTGTGCACACAACTGTCTGCCAGTATCCTGAGAAAGTAACATTGGCGGTCGCATTGTCAGTCATTGCAACACGCAGCGGGGATGTCTTCAACGTCGCACCATCAACTGTTGACACCATCTTTCATAATATTTTCACCTCATATTTCATGGACCTGGGTTCTTGTTCACGCTGGTGATAATTGCTTCATTGCAATAGAGAGAGAGAGAGAGAGAGAGAGAGAGAGAGAGACGTTTGACGCTTGACGCGCGCGAATGCGCCGCGCCTTTTATTATGAGGCCTCCGGCCTGTCCACATCATGTGTACACAACAAGTGGCAAATGCAATTCATTATGTATCAACTCAGTTCATGTGTTCCTATTGAGTATTCGAGGTTTATACAAATCTATATTTTCCCATTTTACCCTTGTCATAGATTCCCTCATAGATCCTATCCCCAATCAGTATAAGGTAATTTTATAACAGACTATACAATTCGTTTCTACTTTGTAACATGTATTTTCCTTCATACCCCAACTACCCATCTACGTGCTAGTTGTTTATACTAATGCTATTGATGTTTTGTTTCTTGTATTTTTGTTTTTTCAATTGTGCTTATCCTTTATACTGCCTATATATAAGATCCTCTATATTTTAATGCATAATATGTAAACATGGCCACGTCCCTGATAACTTCTGTATTGCTATTTTGTACTAAACTCTGTATAGTGATTATGCCAACGTTTTAGAGTGCTTCAATATGTATTCTTTCCCTTAGTTGCCTATAGCATGGGCATAAGGAAATGCAGTTCTGTTTCTTCTACTGGGCAAAAGGGACAATTTGTTATCGCTTCATTGTCTATGTACTTTTTATTTGTGTGTAATTCATTAGTTCCTAGGCGTAATCTGATTATTGCTTTTTTCTGAATTTTGCTATTGCAATGTTGTATAGGTATTTCTCAGGCTGGTGTATTGATTTGATGGGATAGTATGCATTAAACCTCTCACTATTACTTATTTCATCATACCAGTATTGTTTTATAGCTATCAGTGATTCTTTGTTTTAATGTTCGTAGAAACCTGTCCTCGTCACCTACTCCTTCGTTTAACCGGACTATTGAAAAACCATACATGTCGAGGCAGCGTTTTATGTCTCTTGCCCAGTTTTGGGTCTTAAAATTTTCGGCCTTCTCCCTTTCATACGCCTGTTTGGGTATTCTGTTTGGAGACATCTTTAGCAACTTGAGCCAGTATCTTACCGCTCCTGTAGTGCTATCTGTACGAATGGGATAGCTACCTAGCTGTCTATGTACTAAGTTATTCGGTGTTTTTTTTTTTGCAACCCCCAAAATATTTTTTTAAGCGAAGAAGTGAACGCTCTCTATAGCTTTATAACCAGTCATACCCCATGTTTCTGCTGTGTATAGAAGTGATGGTTTCACTTGTAAATCAAATAATTTAAAGTAAATAGTCATATCTAGATGTCCCAGCCTATACATTGTTTTCATTTATTTCTATTGCTTTCCCTTTAGCTCTGCCTGCATATTCTGAAAGTGAAATGTCTACTGATAGCTTCGTTGTTAGTGTAAATCCTAGGTACTTATAGCTATTAACCACTTCTATCTCTTGCCCTTTTTAAAACCATTTTTCTCTTTTTGCCTAAGTACCTGCCATTTCTAAAAACCATGATCTTTGATTTTTTTGTAGATTTACTGTTCGACCTATTGTATCTGAGGCTTCCTGCAAGTTCTTCAGCTGATTTTGTAGCCCTGCTGGTGTTAAGGAAATTAAGGCAATATCGTCTGCGAACAGCAGCGTGAAAATTTCTTCCGCTCCTGCTAAAAATTGATACCCATATTCTCCTTTCTTTGTAACTCTATCTGTTACCTCCATTACCAAAAGCGAGAAAATTAGAGGAGATAATAAACAGCCCTGTTTTACTCCTGCTGAACATTCAAAAAAATCTTTTTTTTTTCGGCGCCGTGTCTGACACAGGCTTGTACTGTTTCCTAAATACCTTTTAACATATTTAACATTTTGGTGGAGATTTTATGCTTCTTTAGAATTTCCCATGATTTCTCCCTATTTACCGTATCGAACGCTTTTTGGTAGTCGATGAATGCCACATAGTTTGCTTCTACGTCTGCCATATAGGCAGTTTGACACCATGCTAGTAAGGGTGAAAGTGTGGTCAATTGTAGAGTGTCCCTTTCTGAATCCTGCTTGTTCTCTATGAACTGATTTTATTTTCTTCTTCCGCCCAATAGTATATTCTTTTATTTAATCTGGCTATATATATTTTACGTATTATACATAGTAATGAAATCCCTCTGTAATTCCCTGGATTATGCTTGTCCCCCTTTTTGTGAAGAGGTATGATTACTGCTTGTGCGCATTCTATGGGAAAATAGCTGGTAAGAAATAGTGTTGAACAATTTTGTCAAGTACGGTGTTATTACGTTTTCGATAGGCGTTAGAAATCCTGGGGAGATTTCATCTATTCCTGCTGATTTGCCTGATTTTAGTCTTTTTAATGCTAAGTTTATTTCTTGCTCTGTTATTACTCCATCTAAGACCTGCACTATAACTTCTTCCTCGATTATTGATACTTCTGTTTCATTTTCCCTCTGTGTCAGCGTTGTTTGTGGGTTCAATATGTTCTCAAAATGCTCTTTCCACTGGTTAGAGGTAATTTGTGGTGGTTTGTTTTTCTTTCTCCTTATCTTCTTTATTGTACTCCAGAACATTTGACTGTCTTTTGAGCTTTGTAAGTCATTGCAACACGCAGAGGGGATGTTTTCAACGTCGCACCATCAACTGTTGAGACCATCTTTTATAATTATTTTTACCACATATTTTCATGGACCTGGATTCTTGTTCACGCTGGTCATAATTGCTTCATTGTAATGGCAATGGCAGAGAGAGAGAGAGAGAGAGAGAGAGAGAGAGAGAGGCAGAGAGACAGAAGAGAGGAGCAGAAAGAGACAGAGAAGCAGAGACGGAGAGAGAGAGAGAGAGAGAGAGAGAGAGAGAGAGAGAGAGAGAGAGAGAGAGAGAGAGAGAGAGAGAGGAGAGAGATAATCAGTTCAGCAGAATCTTGTATAGTGGAATATTTCTCCAAAAATTGCTGAAATGGGGATTTGTTATCATTAAGAATACGATTCAACTGTTTCGAGGCCCTCATGAAAATGGTAATGCTAGAACTTTCTCTTGCTGAATTAATGTCTGAAATCACGTATAACAAAGCTCAACCGAACATAGTGAGAACAAGTAAAAAACATGTAACGTTTTCCTTTTAAGAAAATCTTCATTTCAAAGTGCGTGTGTGTGTGTGTGTGTGCGTGCGTGCATGAGTGTGTGTGTGTGTGTGTGTGTGTGTGTGTGTGTGTGTGTGTGTGTGTGTGTGTGTGTGTGTGTGTGCATGCGTTTCAAAAATCGATAGATCATTTTAAATACTGAACTTCCTACGGAAGCTAATTATTATCTAGCGAGAGGAGGGGAATACAGAGCAATAGGCTGAAGTTCGTGTGGGCAGGTATCGAATCTTTTGTTTACAAAACAGAAGCTCTTTTTTGAGTACTTCTCTCTCTCTCACGTGTGTGTGTGTGTGTGTGTGTGTGTGTGTGTGTGTGTGTGTGTGTGTGTGTGTGTGTGTGTGTGTGCGCGCGCGCGCGCGCGCGCATGCATGCATACACATAAAACACAAACCCAATCAATCATACCAACATAATCAGATAGATAGATAGATACACACATACAGCATGCTCGTTCATACATATTCCATAGACTTCTCACATGCATGCATACAGACAAAGATACACACCTTTTTATTAATCAAAATATTATGTTGTTTGCTTTCTTTCTCTCTCTCTCTCTCTCTCTCTCTCTCTCCTCTCTCTCTCTCTCTCTCTCTCTCTCTCTCTCTCTCTCTCTCACCCTGTATACTATCAATATAACCCTTCTGTATGCTGTTTAAAAGAATTTTTTAAAGTCCCTTGCGTTAGAGAATGATCGATTCCGTGGAAAAGTTTTATTATTTCTTTGTCTTAATACGAAAGACAAAATTAATTGGATATCACTATAGGTGTCTTTGCGAGCTAAGACGTACGTTCGGATAGGTGTATCAGAAAGTTGCAAAAGGTCATGACAGTACAAACGTTTCCTTTGCCAATGATTGATAGACTGTAGGTGGCAAAACTGAGGAACCCATTCACATTCACTGAAATAGCAGTTTCACAACATACAAAATTTGTAGTTCAGATGTGTCTTTTGCAGAATATGAATATGAACAGATGTCTCCAGTTTGTTATGACTAGATTAACAATTCATACAGAATTTACAAGTGTATACATCAAGTTTAGAGTGTATGGACACATGTCTTTCATTTGTAATGAACAGATTTAGATTAGCTCTTTCAGAAATTAACGTTCATGGTTATATAATTTCAACTGTTGTAAGCTACGCTAAACTGTTGTGATATCAATGTGAACATTCCATTCTTTGTGTGGATGTAATTCAACCAGAGATCAGAACTAGCTCATGACATTTACTTTAGTCTGTTTTCTGCACCCATTGAAGTGTCTTTAAAGACCAGGAGTCTGATTTTTGGTCTAACACTGGCACCAGAAGTCGTTATCTCTATCATTACTGCCCTCACAGCGACTCCTGACTTCAGACCTCAAGTTTAGGTCGTCGTTTGGGTTGCCCCTGCGGTAATGACCAAGGCAGACATTTCTGTGCATAATTGTGAGGATCACGTGTAAAGTAAGGCGGTAATTCAAAATGTACTTGCGTGTTGACGCCGGTGTAACAGCCCATTCTTACCCCCCCCCCCCCCCCCCCCCTGGAACTTACCCCGGGGTAAGTCTGGGCTAGCCTGCTTTTACCCCCCGGGGTCATTCCAGGGCTAGCTGGAACTTACCCCCCCCCCCCCCCCCCCCCCCCCCCCCCTCTAGTTGGAACTGATCCCCCAGTCATCTACATTGTACAAGGTACACAGGCACCTAGGAGACACTAATTAGCTGTAAAAATAGTTAAAATCTCAGATATACATTAAAGTGACCAATGGTCAGTGACACTGACCACTGGTTGTCTGCATTGCACAAGGTATACAAACACTCATGAAACACTGATTAACTGTAAAATAGTCGAAATATCTGATCTGCGTTTTAGTGACCAGTGGTCAGTGGCACTGACCATCAGTCGTCTGCATTGTACAAGGTACACAGGTACTCGGGAGACTATAATTAGCTGTGAAATAGTTAAAATCTCCGATTTACGTCATAATGACCAGTATTCAGTGGTACTGACCACAAGTAATCTACGTTGTACAAGGTACACAGGCACCCAGGAAACGCTAATTAGCTGTTAAATAGTTAAAATCTCCGATTTACGCCATAAAAAGAAGAAAAAGAAAACACCCGAAGGTGCTGGGGAGGACCCAGAGAAGCACTACCTTCACCTGCCCTTTGAACAGTCCTGTACCACCCTTGGAGGCCTGCGCTGTGTTGACAATGGGTCCAGGCACACGCGCAGGAAACTCCATTAAGATATCAAGGGACATAACTGCTCCTGAGCAGAGGTAATCAGACTACAGGATGCAACTCATAACAGCCTTAAAGTAGCAACCCAATGGGTGTACCAGCCCGTGTTTCATGACTGCAGAGCCCACCAGCGAAAAACACCACCCTCCAGCTGTCGAGCACACCCCACAGACCTAACCACCCTTGCCCAAGGACAGATGAAGACAGTGCCACTCCAGACACAGCCAAGCTTTTGCCATACGGTCTTATGTGCCCTCAAAAGAGAATCCAAAGTTGTAGTCTTTCCTACTGTAAAATAGTTAAAAGAGGCAAACCTGGATAAAGCAAGAACGGTACTTGGTCACAAGGACACGTGGTCACAACGACATTTTGTCATAACTGCGCTTGGTCCACATTGGCACTTGGTCACATTGGCACTTGGTCACATTGGCACTTGGTCACATTGGCATGTAGCCGTTCTTCTTTCCCACACGCATGCATGGGCGTACTCACACACCCGAATATTGACCCATGTATGTAAGCTAACGCGAGAAATGTTAATACGTATCTGTTAGTGAACACTAGTGTGTGTGTGTGTGTGTGTGTGTGTGTGTGTGTGTGTGTGTGTGTGTGGAAGGGGGGGGGGGGGTCGGGAAGTAGGAGGTCCATCTATTGAGAAGAGTCTAGAACTATACTTTGTCAAACCCAACTGACTGTATAATCATAGGAAATGGGAGAGAGGGGGTGTAAATATGCAGGCTAACACATTTTTTTTAAGGCGGGTGTGCGTGTTGGGAAAAGGCAGAGGAAAACCCTGAACAACCTTCTCTTATTTGAAGGGTGGGGTGGGGTGGAGGAAGATTCCAAATAATCCCAGATTGACCTTTTTTTTTTTTTTTTTTTTTTGGGGGGGGGGGGTTTAGATCCAGGCTAGCCCAAACTTACCCCCGCGGGGATAAGTTCCAACAAGGAAGGGGGGGGGGGAGGGTAAGTTCTAGCTAGTCCTAGAATGACCCCCGGAGTAAGAGCAGGCTAGCCCAGACTTACCCCGGGGTAAATTCCAGAGGGGGATGAGAACGGGCTGTTACACCGGGATTAGTGAACATCGTGAAACTGGACTGACTTCTCAGGGGATGCAATTTAGCTTAACTCTTCTGCAAGGCGATGTGTCTGCCATTTGATTTACGTCGATCGTATTTGTGATTTTAAAGAATTCGAATAGATGAAGTGAAACCATTAGATTTCATTGAAACAGTCTTGAGTCTATAAATACATTACATTGAACTGTTATATTGGCGTGCGGACTAGACTGGTGATGAAGCGCTCAAGGCCTCACGAGGGGTTATTTATAATTGAGCCATCCACATCTACTTTCTCAAGCTTTGTAACTCTTGTGTAAAAAACGACTTCTGTATCAGCATTTGAAAAGCATGATGCAAATAAAAGGGCAACCCAGAGGAACAAAATCCGATCACAAAATAATTAGACACAGCTGTCTTTT
>JADBJO010019333.1:0-7500 GCA_016801955.1 Conus betulinus | reverse complement strand
TGTTCTCCATTAAGAAAAGGAGGGATGTCTTTACGCATGGTTTAATATCGTTGTATCACAATAATACAGCGATATTTGTAATAAGATACATCCTGGAATGGTTAGTAAAGAAATGGTTGTTTCGGAACTGAAACGATCGTTTGTTGATGTATGAAAGTGAAAGTATAATCACAAGAATCAACCGTCAGGTCTTTCAGACAATGAAATACAACAGTCACATGCAATTACACTCTCATTCATTTATTTCCACCCTGTCAGCAAAGACACGTATGCACAACTGTTGTTCCGCTGTCATTTGGCAGTCAGGCTACACAGACAAAAGGATGCTTCAAGGAACTACCTTTGGATTTAAAACAAGGTTCTTCTGCTAAGTCTGATAAAAGTACAAAACATAGAATGCGCCGACTTGATTCCAATCTACCAAGCATAAAGTGCTATAAACCATCCGTGAAAATAAATGTAGTGTACTGGTACAACTGATTGATGTAGAAATCGCATGCCTCACTTGAAAACTTTACCATTAAATGCCCAAAGTTGCTCACATATTATTTTTGTGACATGTAAAGTTTATGCGTTCTCAGACACAAAAATGTTACATCAAATGACAACCAAACTTCTAGATACACAGTGCTATGTATCACGCACTGCCCTCTATTTCTCTGCAGGAATATCTTTTAGATAACACTGATCCCATCAATGTGAAGTCTGAGTTAATTTAGTGACTGATAAGAATACAGCAGCTAAATTGAAAACAGAAACAATTGCCAGGAAACATTTTCTTCCTTACAGTTATGTTTGTTTTCACCCTGCCAGCATATGGAACCCACACACACATCTGCAATGTAGGAAACAAGGAATATGAAACCTGCTCAGGCTTTTCTGACTTCATACAGACTTAGATACGGTACAAATTGACACGAAGAATACGAATTGCTTGTAACTGAATAAAGAATTATTTACAACAGAAATGGGTGTGCTTGTAAGTGTTGAGTAGGTTCTTACCTGTCCAGAATGTGAAAGTAACACGTGAAAACAGGTGGCACATCCTTCTGGCCATTCTCAAAGGCTTGTTCACAAATAATCCAGTCAATGATGTTCCACAGTGTCCAAAAATAAGTTACAGCCTTTTGAAAGAAAAGTCAGTGTGGATTGTACCTGTCTTCCATGCAGGTAATCCTGGAAAGAATGAATGAGGTAAAGTTCAGTTTTTCCCATTGAAAATCATGTGCTGATACACAAAAAAACACCCAAAAATGGTCACTATCAAGAAATGTACTAGTTACTCCACACTGTCGTCATTCATGTTTGAAAGGTTTAGGATCATCTGGAAGCATTACGCTGAGTTTTTCTTCCCCACTGAATGGCATGTTGAGATTCCCCCCACCCTATCACTCAGCTAGTCATTGTCCATGTCAATCTCAAAATCACGATTACATGGTGCTTGATCTAAATCAAAACTATTTGCCCCACCACACCCATTCATTCAACGTGTCCATAACTTCTTCTTCACCTGCTTTTTTCCACAACAGCATCAGCAAAAACATCTTCAAACAAGTTCCTTATTCTATCATGTTCTCTATCATATTCTCCAGTGAGTGCCGCCACTGTTGTTTGCCAGAAGGTTCGAGTCGCACTATGCATTACAGGCTGCTATAACTATAAACTAAGCTAAAATACTGAAAATCCATGTTCCAAGGCTCGTTCAGTCACTGTTACAAAATTGTTTGTCAATGAGCCATAGTTTCGTATCTGTTTATGTCCGGTAAAACTAGGTTTGCGAGGCTAACCCTGCAGCGCGAGTTAAGTCGTGACAATCAGTGTCGCCCATGACGTAATGGCGCGACAACTAGCGTAAGGGTTAACGCACACAATGAACAACGTGGCTTTGTTCACATTACAGATTGTGGAAGACTGGGGATCTATGACAGGTAGCACTATCTTGTGTGTGTGTGTGTGTGTGTGTGGTGTGTGTGTGTGTGTGTTTGTTTGTGTGTGTGGTGTGTGTGTGTGTGTGTGTGTGTGTGTGTGTGTGTGTGTGTGAAAGTATGGCAAACCCTAACATCTTCTGTCTGGAAGTCGTTTCATTATTGTCATTGTTATTATTGACAGTACTTATGCGTATCATTGGTTAGAAGACTCTCTGTTGGAGACAAAGTTCTAAGGTCCTTTACAATCCCCACTCTTGATTAGAAAATGGGCAGCTTATCTGGGTAAAAGCTGACTGATGGGCTTCCTGCTCGGACTAATCATTTGTTTTCTTTGTCATTCAAATGACTATCATCACACATTTCCTTCAACTCTTCACAGAAGCTGCATGCATATACATGGCATCCATTCAAATGGCCAAACTGGCTTTCTCTTCCAAAAGTTAATTACTAAAATTTTACATGTGTGCAAGATGTCACGTTTGCATTCACACATGGACGCTTGCTACACAGTCTCATTCAAAGGAGTTTTTTGAAAGGGGTCAGAACCAATGTTAACTATGGGAGGCGAGGGGGGGGGGGGGGGGGGGGGGGGGGGCATTACTCTGTACTGAAATGGCCTGGTGGATATTTGGGCCGGCGACACGAGGATTGTGAGCCGCTTCTGACTCCCAGATATCCATAGGTGTGTACTAGGTTAAATGTAATGATTTTTTTCTTTTCTCTGTGTGCATGTGTGTGAGCTGTTTTTTGTTTAGTTTTAATATTGGAGAAGTGATTATCATTCTAGTTTACTAACATATACAAGATTATCATGAAAATAATTCCAATTCATATTGCACAAATCATGAAAATCAATCAACATGTTGACCATCATTTTCATTCCGACAGCATACATTTTTCACAATCATTCTAATTTAGACTTAAACAAAACAACTTCAAGTACTGTCACTCAGAGTCCATCAACTTCATCGACGTGATCCAAGCTGTCCAGTCATTTGGCGAATTCCTTCAGCCAGCTGTCTGTCAAAGACCTTGACCTTTCCAAGGACATAGGTTAACTCATCCTCATTCTTGTTGTCAAAAGCCTGCTCGGTTGCCTCCTGCATTTGTCCAACATGCCCCAAACAACTACCTACTGAGCGCATTGCATAAAGACCACTTCGAGTAGCTCATAAGCACAATCACTTTCACCGAAATAAATTTGGTTACTGCTTACAAACCAAAACGTAGACAGACAGACGAAACAACGCGCATAGTGATTCCCGCACAAAGTATGTGGGGACGACAAACAGGTGTCCTTGCAACATGTGCCATCCTGCTAGATACAAAACACCTTCAGCGTCAGTTTGTGCTAGAACGTCATTTTGTCCCTCTGAGGTGCAGCACAAATTGTTGTTGGTTACAATTTATGCCATGATACTGCCTAAGCGAGGATGGATGACTGGGCGTATTGGACTGTGAGAGCCTCGACAAAGGGATGCTCTCACATGTCACTCCACTTTGATAGGTGAAAATTTCCATTTTGCTGAAACAGACTATATAGTTCTATGGAGAGCGAAAGGGTGTGCTTGTGTCCGAAGTCATTTGTTACCAACTGGATTATTTTCAAATAAAACGGTGTGTGAACACAAGTATGACTATGATTCCCCCATCACAAACAGAACACATTTATAAGAGAATATGCTGGGGAAAACCTGCTCCTTGAAAAGCATCTTTGGCACTGCAATTTGTCTTTCTGAAGTGCACCTGAAGTTGGAAATCCCTGCTCACAGCGTGTCTCATGAAGCACTTCCTAGAGCAAGCTTCTGTCCTGTGGATAGTCCTGGTGGGGCCGATTATCAGGACTCTTTAGACGACGCACTGTTCCAAAATTTGAAATGGTTGCCAGAAAGATTCGACTGCAGAAGAAGCGTCAGACATGTTTACGTTCGACATCATGGCATATATCACGGATGACTCAAGATGCTTTGCTTTTGCCGACTGTGTTTTGACGAAGTCTGTGTTGCCTAATGTCATATTCCTACCTAATGTTTGGTCAAGTGAGCCCTTGGACGACAAACGAACAACAACAGGGTGTGAAGTTTTAAAAGACACTTGAATTCGCAATGTAATGCCCATTCTAAATATTAAGACTTACGTATCCCATATCTGGCATTCAAACACTTATTTGGGATGGAACCAGCGTCCCTTTGCGCCCCCAATTTCCTGAGCCCGACCTTAAGGACAGAGTCCGGAGCACTTCATTGTCAGACTTGAAAACTACCCAAAATGCTGGGTGCTATAGTAAGATATTCAAGATTAGGAGGAACTGTCAAAGCTTATTGTCAGATAAAAGTTTTCAAACGTCTACCAAACATGAGTCATTTATCTGCGTCAGCAGCATTGTGATAAAACTGGGCTGGTATAGTAGAGATGGCTGAACTTTACTTGATAGCAGACGATGCGCTTTAGCAACCGCTTAATCCACACATCCTCCAACCAGAATAGAGGTGTGCTGGAAACTGGCTACTCCAATTATTCTACAGTCAGGCGAAAAATTGCAGATATAAGCCTGCCGACCAAAACCTATCTTTTTTTTAGAATGTTACTGATTTTATTCATTTATTCATTTATTGGGAGGGGGTAGGAATTTTAACAACTGTCGTCTTCCTGTAGATTATTATGTTCTCTCCTGAAACCACAGCCCCCCCCCCTCCCCCCCTCACCCCCCCGCCCCCCTCCCCCTCCCCCCCCCCCCCCCCCCCGTCCCCCCCCCCCCCCCCGTCCCTACCCCCCTCCCGCCCCCTCACCACCTCGTCCCTCCCACCCCCACCCCACCCCAAAAATGACAGTAAAATCAGCCTTAGTTTAGTCACTAAACTATCTCATAACTGTCGTATCAAAAGAGTTACATCTACGGTTGCCCCCCCATGGAGCATGGAAAGGGAAATTAATCATGAGACATCAGGATGATCTGTCACCAGAAGAGAGTAGGTTTATGAAAAAATGACTTGATCAAAAAGATAAAACTTTACACATATATTTCATTGGAAAACAGAAGTAGAGGAAGCGTCGAAGGCACATGAGCTCTTTGAAAGACTTTCCTGATTGATGTGTCAACATTCCAATAATGCACACCATTTAATACTCACCTCATATGTTCTTGACACGTCAAAACCCTACACAGCTACTATACACGTCAAAACCCTACACAGCTACTATACACGTCAAAACCCTACACAGCTACTATACACGTCAAAACCCTACACAGCTACTATACAGTCAGTGAGTCTTTGACGGACACTGATGACATGTTGACGATCAGTGATTCAGTAGTCCCAGCGCACATTTCCCCTGTTGTGATTATCAAGGGGATTGATGGTACCAGCTGTTTATGTGCGGACTTCTAAAATGTAAACAGGTCAAGGTGTTTTTTTAATTAATCTGAGCCCACGCCTACAGCAGAATTGTCTCTCCATAAACTGGATGAAGAAATATTCAAATGTGATTTCTGGAAAAGGCGCTGTCAAGTACCTGTTCCAGAAGAAGAGATTCCTGAGACGGTATTTGTGGCTATTGGTGGTATGCATGAATTTCTATTTGAAAATGAATGCCATCCTGAGGTACATGAAAACGTGCACTTTGCACCGCTACGAAGTGTGAAAACTTTTGTTGTCGAAAGCCATGCCCTACGCACCTGCTTGAATTCAGCAAAGTTCATTTCTGTAAGTCTGTGGTGCCAAGTACAACAACGTTGGTGATGACTGTATGAGTCATTTGGTAATTAAAATATTCAATGTCTTGGAACTCTGAACACTGTCATCGTAACCTTTGTAATGTAATAGGATATAATCTGCTTGTTTTCAAACATAATGTTGTTATTCTATGCATTTTTATGTCTGCGCGCGCGCGAGTGCGCTTGAGCGTGTATATGTATGTGTTGTATGTGTGTGTGTGGGGGGGGGGGTAGGGGATGGGGGTGGGAGCGAGGGGAGAAGTTATCTAGAGAACATATCGTGTTTGCCTTGCTTTGTTTTTACCTTCGTTTCACTCTAGATGTTTTAGAGAACTGTTGTCTGTGACGTTAGTCTACCAGATGTCATGTCCGTTTGCATTTAGTATTTCCGAAATATAGAGTCCCAGAGATATCCCAGAAGTGCAAAGATTCAAGAAACGTTATAGAATATGCCATACATTTGGCTCGGTTTTTCTAATGTCATAATTCTCGAATTTTTTTTTTTAAATTGTATTGGCCTTGAAAGTTACAATGTTCTGCCTTGGGTTGTCACAGTTTTCTAATTTAAAGAGCATTTCATATCTGAACTACTTATGTTACACAATGTTTCTCGTACGTTCAGTTTCTTAAACTTTAAATGATCTGGAAAAGGTTTTCAGACAGTTATTTACTGACATTGTCAGAGCTTTAATGATACGTCTTTGTTTTGACGCCGTTGAAACCGTCGCACAACTGATTTATGAACCTTTCCACTTGATGTACAGAATGTAGACATTAACTCTAGTTTGCATTTTCCCTGTGTGAATCTGATTCAACTAGAGGTCAGAACCAGCATTTACCATTCACCTCAATCATTGTTCTGTGTCAGCTTTAGTATCTTCAAAGAACAGGAATCCATTCTCCATCACAGTACACGGTACCAAGACAGAGACAGAGAGAGAGAGAGAGGAGGAGAGGAGAGAGAGAGAGAGAGGAGGGGGGGGCAGACAGACGGACACACACACACACACACACACACACACACACACACACACCACACACACACACACACACACACCACACACACACACACAACACACACACACACCACACACACACACACACACAATCAGAGAGAGCTTAACGGCTTCAGATTGGCCTCTCGAACTGGTCAAGCCGCTAGGCCTATCAAGTAATCAGTTTGGCGGCACGCACGCACACAGTCACTGCCTTAATGACCGCTCTCTGAATATGTTGCATTTTCAGGTCGCATTTGATGGCCTCAGACGGTAATTTCGACCATATTTCCCTTGGTTACCGTCGGGACGATGAATTTCTGACAATTTGAGGGTGTGTTGTAGGCTTCAACTTTTTCTTCTGCAGATCCGGTCACAGTTTGTTCGTCAACCGACCATTAACAATTTCTGCGGTTCCTCTGTCACTTCTTCGTTTACAGGTTCGTCCATACCGCTCAATTCAGCGGCTGTTTCTTTCAGCAAGGTCAGGTTTGTCTCTGACTGGTAGCTTTTTATTATTCTGCGACGTGAAAAGCTGTGCCTCTTTTTCCTGTAATTCTTCAAGTTCCCCATCTTCTCTCAGCTCCAAATATCACTGTTGTTGTCCCTCTTCTGACTCTATATCGTCTCCAGAAACTCGGGTAAATTTGACGGGTTCTGCGGCGCCATCTTCAATCTTTGGAACTTTTTCTCTTAGGCCTAAGTAGTCCCCGCTAGGGTCTCAAATGTTTTGTTCTAGCTTGCGTCTAGCTCTTGATTCAAGCTTTTAACTGATTCTGGACTGTTGAGGGCCTGCTGCTGTCTGAGGGTTCTGAAAAACCCTCCGACAGGGCTGCTGAAAGAGCCGCCGATGTGTGCTAAA
>JADBJO010019332.1:25000-33469 GCA_016801955.1 Conus betulinus | reverse complement strand
GTAGGGGAAAAAGTTTGTTCTCACAGATATTTTTCACGCTTTCCATTTGAACCGTGGTAATTGTCTCGCTTTGTTCTGGTAGAAAGTCTTCGCCCTTTTACCCCTTGTTACTTGTCACACCCCCCCCCCTGCCGCTTGTGTCAACCGTCGGGCCATGGGATTGTCTGTGCGATGGTACACAAACGTATCAGAGCAGAAGAACTTGCAGTATTGTTTGCGTGTATGGTCTCTTTCAGTGGTCACTCCCAACTGAGCACTTTTTGGCGGGTGTAGGGGGTGCTGCAAAGGAAGTGAGAACTCAAAAAAGAGGAAAAAAAAAAACTTTCGAGAGAAGTCATTCAATTTGACAAATCTTTACCTTCGCGATTTGGGAGTTTATCTCAGTAATAAACTTTTTGGTTTGTTGAGCGGTGCTAGCAAACCTGAAATTCGGGTTAAGATACCTGTGCTTGCAGGCAACGAGCGCGAATAATGCTGGACAGTTGTGTGCTGCTCATGGTAGGGCTTAACTTCGGTGGGTGAAACCTTTGTAGCAAACCTCCTACTGTTGATGGCTTTAGACTTTTACAAAAATGTCCGGATGATAAGTTAATATGGCTGCAAACGACTACAGGCTTTGTCATTAGGGGTTTGTTGTCCTAGTTTATCGCCTTGATTTTTGGGTTGTTTTTTTTTTTATATAAGAAAGGATATGTTGACAGTCAGGATATTCAGTATGTTACATTCTAATTCCTTAATAAAAAAAAAGAAGGTAGGGCGGAAAAAAAAAAGGGGGGGGGCTGGCGAGAGGGGAAAAATATAGTGCAAAATATGTATGGTGCAATTGAGACCAACCCTAACCAACAAGAGCTTTTGGCTATTGTGGGGGTGGGGGGGGGTGGGGGGGGGGGGGTGTCATGACGGGAGAGACTGAAGAACAGCCGTTGCAGGAAACAAAATCAAGGAAACCCTTCTCCCTTTGCCACACCAGTGTTTTCAGACCTGGATTAGAATTCTGAGATCTTTGGACGTTTCAGAAATCAAAATCATGGAAACCTTGTCATTGTCCCCCAGCTGACAGCCCAAACTGATTGTAACTAGTGCTTTTCTCTTGTCTGGAAACTGACAATATAATATACTCAGGTCAAATGTGAATGGCACTGTGTTTAAAATTAAATGTAACATTTACATATTTTTGACCCATAAATAACATGTGAAGTTAATCCCTTTGTGTTGTTTCATGAAAGGGGTGTATGTGTGGAGCAAGTATTTTGAGTAATAGAGAGAGGACAATGACAAGCCATAGTGGTATTTTGACATTAAAATCAGAAGAGCTGTCATCCAATTTTATTAGTACATGAACAAATAAGGGCTTACAAAGAACTCGCATGATTCATTTTCAAATATTATGTCTATAAATTGCCATAATCATGATGTCATGGTGACCTCAGTTTCGATTTTATCTCCACCTCTATGTTGTTAGGCAAGTCTTATCGAGGTTTGCTGTATCAGGGATTAGCTGTGGCTGTCCTTCGTACGTTGCATAGAACAGGCACCACTGAACAACAACAAAGTGACAAGGCTGCGGTGCAGGGGACTCCTCTGGTTGGCGCTGCATGATGGTGGACTGACATTACTTCCACTGGGATTGATGGGGCCGTCTCCTTCTTTCTTTATTCTGTGTACGCAGGCTGATATCTTGCGGACACTCCCGGTTCAGACAGGGCAGTGGCGTTCTCTGTGTGTGGACCGGTTTTTTATCCGCCATTAAGGCAGCCCATCCTCCCACTCTTCGGGGAAAGTGCTTGCTATGTGTAACGTGGAATCCATAACAACAGCCCAAACTGCCTTCTATTCTGAAAGTTGGTGATGGGACTTTTTCGTGTGGCAAGAGTTATGCCGTGAATTCACATATGGAACTCAGTTGATAGTCTACATTCGAAGGACTCTATGAGGAATGGGAGTCAGAACAAAGAGATCTCCGAGGAAAAATCCCCCTGTACCAACGGCCACGGTGGAGATTCGAAACCGGCAAACCCATGGATCACGAGTCCGGCGCTTCTACAAGAGCTATTCCGGCACGGTGGATGAAGGGACGCTCTGGCTGGATGTCTGATGGGGAATTGAATTCACTCGCCTGTGGATTGGTGGTGAAGGGGCTGCGAGGGGAGAAGCAGGGTGTGACCTGCGGAAGGGGGACAGGGAAATGAGCGGCGCAGAGGGGTGGTAGCCTTTGGGTGGCAAAAAAGATGGACAGAGAAAAAGGAAAATTGCCACAATTTAGAAACACAAAAAAACAAAAAAAACAATGCTTCCAATGCTGGTGATAGGGAAGGTGTCAAACACATGTAATTATTTCACATAACCCAGAGCCACATCCACATTTCCGTTTCTCAGCCAGCTCAACCGATGGGAGGAAGAAAACAAACAAGAAAATTTACACAACCAACGACTTGGTGATTACTAAAGTTGATGTTTGTGCATTTTCGAGTTAGGTTTCTGTAAAGGTCGGAATAAACCAGACTCGTATGTGCAGTGCCCCAAAAAGCACTGAAAGCAAATTACAATAATTTGGATTGCTGTAACAAGGACTTATGTCTATAAACTGTAATTGGGTCATCTCCAGGGCGTCATTCATGTTTCCACCAATTTTTTTTGTTAGGATAGAATCTTGGATCAGGATCCAACAACAAAGTACTTGAGTGTGCCCAATAGGAACACTTTCCGTCAGTTTTTTGTAAATTTTTAGGACAAACAACCTTGGGGTTTCATAAGTGAGAACAATGGAAAACGGGTATTTCTGTTTGGAGTCTTAGCAGGCCATCGGGTTTAACCCAGTATTTCACTTGAAACACCTAAACAAATTTTGGATGTAATACTGGAATGTTTTATTCTTCAAAACAATCATAACTATCTCACACAACTCCATTTTTGAATGTCGTAGAAAATTTGTTAAGAGAAAAGATTTCAGTGAGGCATAGAGGTAACAGAGTAAACCATGACAAACCATTTGTTCATTTTGAAAAAAAATATAAGCAGCAGGGCAGAGTTCTATTCTACATGCTTGGATGAAGTATCGCCCAGCAAACATTGCAAAAATAGCGATTGTTTCTGTTAAGACCAAGACAACATGCAATATTGATTATCAAACAATTTGATGACATTGCACACAAGTGATAAACAAGGCACCGCAGATCAAATTCGTCTGTGCTTTTTTCTTGAGAAAATTGCTGCCTGTAATGCATTTTATGAAGGGGAGTCGAGATGAACCAGAGGAAGGAAGACAATGAAAACACTGCTGAACTACCCTGCACTTTCACTGTGAATGCTGTATCATTTGATCACATGTGTGTTTTATTTGGACAGTCAAACAGTGTATTCATATAATACTGATGATGATTTTATAGTCTTTGACCAAAAACCTCCATGAATTTGACGCTTAATTCTCTTTGGACATGCAGTGTTCAGTTCCTTCCCACCTCACAAGCAGCCCATGTGTTAGGTGTGTAGAAAAAGATAGTATGGAAACTAATCGTACATATACAATCGGAAATTAAGGTGTCAGAGTGGTTATCCACTAGCTGGGTTAGATCAGAACTGATTAGTCATATACTGTGTGAAGATTTGCATCAGCAGATTCCTGCAGTTTCAGTATTTTAG
This sequence comes from Conus betulinus, assembly GCA_016801955.1. NCBI lineage: Eukaryota > Metazoa > Mollusca > Gastropoda > Neogastropoda > Conidae > Conus > Conus betulinus. The sequence goes on along the minus strand of JADBJO010019332.1, from coordinate 29,830 downwards.
CTTTGCTAAGAAAACAGCCCAGATTTCAAATGTAGCATTACTGTGCACCGACATAGTAAGTCCCTGAGCTTTCTCCTGTCGATATATGCAAACGTCTCATCAGCTGGTCACTAACTTTCCATGTGTATGGTATGTTCCGACTCTTCAAAGATCCATTATCGAAAGTGTAGGCATTATGATCTTCAGTGAGGGGGGACGACACTATTTCGAGGCACAGTCAGGATGCTAAGATCTTCTGCTAATAACACGAGGAGTTGTAAAAAAGCACCCTCGTTCATACAACCACTCTGTGATGCCCCATCTTTTAACCCATCCTTACTGACAAACATACCTTGTTACCACCCCCCCATCTCGACCTCTTCCTCCTGTCCATAGCACCTTAAAACCCCTTCATCCCCCCCTCCATCCCTCCCCCCCCCCCCCATCCCCCCATTGGCCTAATGACATAGTAATTGGTCTGAACTATTATGTCACTACAGTACGCTAGAAACTCTGTCCTTGCTCATCTCTGTCTTTTTTTCGACTCGTTTCATGTTGCGGTCATGATCGCCTGCTCTGAGTGCAGTGTTTGGTGAAGAGAAGCCATGAGAAGTGAAGGCATTTTTAACGCCAGGAGTTCACGTGGCAATCACTCACTTCTAAACATGCAGAACACAGCATCATCCCCCCCCCCCCCCCCCCCCCCCCCCCCCCCCCACCCCCCCCCCCCCCCCCCCCCCCCCATGAAACAGTGTTTACCTTGAGGAAGATGTGATGATGCTCCCTTTTTTTTTTTTTTTTTTTTTTTTTTTTTAACCTTATAGCTTATCAGAGTCATGTATTCTAAAACATCAACATCTCAATGTTGAAGGCTGGAGGTTTTGTTTTTTAATTAACTTACAGCTTAGCAGAGTCAAGTAGTTTCTAAAACGAGCAACAACATTTAAATATGTTGAGGCTGAGGTTTTGTTTTTCACCCTTACAGATTAGCAGAGTCACGTAGTTCTAAAACATCAACATTTCAATGTTGAAGGCTGAGGTTTTGTTTTTCAACCTTACAGCTTAGGCAGAGTCATGTAGTTCTAAAACATCACAACATTTCAATGCTGAAGGCTGAGGTTTTGTTTTTCACCTGACAGCTTAGCAGAGTCATGTAGTTTCTAAATATCAACATTTCAATGTTGAAGGCTGAGGTTTTGTTTTTTTTAACCTTCAGGTTTAGCAGACGTCACATAGTTCTAAAATATCAACATTTCAATGTTGAAGGCTGAGGTTTTGTTTTTCACTTACAGCTTAGTCAGAGTCATGTAGTTCTAAAACTCAACATTAAATGTAGAAGGCTGAGGTTTTGTTCTTTAACTTTAACACTTTAGCAGAGTCATGTAGTTCTAAAACATTCAACATTTAAATGTTGAATGCTGAGGTTTTGTTTTTCAACCTTACAGCTTAGCAGAGTCACGTAGTCTAAAAACATCAACCATTTCAATGTTGAAGGCTGAGGATGCTAATTTTCAGATCACAGTTTTGATTCCATCGTATGGCAAAATTAGCAATAGCATACACTTTTTATTGGCCAAGGCTGATAATTCTATGATACACATACAGCTTCATGAAGTCACATGGCTCGCTATAGGATTTTTTTTCCCCATTGAAAGCAAACCTTCTCTATCAGTATGATAGTGGTTTTTGCATGGACAGTCACAGTTTGACAGAATGTTCCCGCAATAGCATAACAAGAAAAGCCTTATAACTGTCAATACTAGCTGATTCGTTTTTCAAATACCCTCTCGGCCGTTTACCCCATGTCTGTTTTTTAAGACAGAATTATAGTATGCAGGGACATCTTCTGAAAGCATGGCAAGTACTAAACCATGGTGGACAAGAGAGTGTGATCCCGCAACAGTGGGGTGTGGCCTTCACTTAGAGAACAAGATGAGCGGAAAGGATGTGCCTGACAATGTTCATTCAAAGGGCCTTGTATTATGGAATTATCAGTGTAAATGCATCTTTTGAGGCCACCAGAGAAAAAAAAAAAGGGAGGGGGGGGGTGTAGGGGGGGGGGTGGGGTGGTTACATACAACCTCTGACTGTGTCAATTTGACAAGATTAATATGCTTCCCAATTTTCAACTCGTGCAACAAATTTCTCAAAACCCATCAGAGTATCTAGAGGACACTGTTTTCTAATTTGTAATGAAACTACAGGTCTGCCAGTGACTTTTTTTCTTTCGGCTGTGCAACATGTGTATGACAAAATTGCATTGTGGCATTTTTTTGTTTACTGTTCTGTTGGTAGTCCCTGATGAGGTTTTATTGTCTACATGACAAAGATTCAGACTATTGCATGACATATACGGTTTGATACTTAACTTGCTATTGTCCACAATGACAAGGGTTCATATGATCACATGGACATGTGTCAATGGCTTTTAACTGCTATTCAAGTTATTGCCCATATGACAAGGATTGCATGACCACCATTCTACACCATCTGACAACACGCTGTTTGAGGATTTAGAATGTATGCAAAACACTTGAGCAGATAAACATGATCTGTTCCAACCCCTTCTCCTCCCCAGCGCGGTTTGACAAATGTGTCCCTTTCCACAGCCGTGATCCCCTTTTCCAGCTCACCAAGCCTCATCACCCACACAAATACTCAGTAACCTCCTTCAGCGTAGTCAGCTGCATGGATCCAAATAAAACCAAGCGTTCAACTACACACCATCTCATTTGCTGCGGACCCGCCTCATTCACTGCGGTGCTGTCAACACACACATACTGCAGCTCTTCCACTGCTGATGACTTTTTAAGGTGGAAATATTCCAGCAAATTCGGCATCATGCCTTTGTCGTAGGGATTGTAGAAATTACCCTCGCTGTCTTTCAGGTAGGTGTAACGCTTTCTGTTCACTCTCTCATTGGTGGTGATGTTTTCAAACGCTTGGTATATCTAGAATGGAAGAGAAAATGACATGTTCTGTTTTTTAAAAAGAAAAACATGCTTTGAACATTTACAATCGCAAATGATTTAGCTTAATGAACAAGAAATGATGGGTGTAAGCGATTGGAGACTTTGCAAAGCTCCAGATCTAAACTGTGTTTTTAACCTCTTTGATTCCTGCTTTATGAACCATTACTTCCTCTTGTTCCTAGATTCTTATAATATGAGTATTCCCTTCATTCCTGGATTTATAGAGAAAAACAAAGAAGTGTAAAGTAAGAACTGCCCACATATGCAGTAGCAACCGGCCAGAATAGAGCGGCGACCACTTTCCCACTCTATAGGGGCCGTCTGGCATCCATTCCATTCATAACACATTGCCGCACAAGTGACCTGGTCGTGACGTGTAGCTGATGGCGTGACTTGTGCAAAGTTCAAAGCGCTTACCGCGAGAACCGATTTTCGGGCTGCAGGAAGGAAAGGAGGGATTTTGTGCTGCCCGTTTTCCCGGGGGGGCTGCAGGAAAGGAAGAGTAGGATTTCTGCAAAATGGAAAACCAGGTTGCAGGGATGAAAGAGTTAACAGTCAAACAAAGCCAGGACTTGGAAATCACACAGACGCTTTACAGACATGCTTCAGAGGTTTGTATTTTTCTGACCACACAGATCTACCTTTTCATTTCTGGTAGATTCTGGGATATATCCTGAAAGGGTACAGCCATGTGACACAAACCTCAAACCCACGTTGACTCCACAGTACCATCGTGGTCAGCATCATCCTAACTGATCCCCTAAAAATACAGAAATAAAACAAACAAACAAAAAACCCTAGCGACCTTTCATGTCCTGCTTTCATGCATGACCTCTCAGAGAGGGGCTGTACTCGAGCCTCCCATCTTGCCACAGGCACAGTGTGTGTCGAAGGCTGGCACTTCAGTTTTCCCTTGCTAAGAGAACTTTCAATATTAAGAATTTTCAGGTAAGTCTTGACACCAAAAACAGTTGAAGACAGCTCCCCCTCCTCTCCCCTATTTGTTTTTTTTCTTGCAATCAGTCAAATATTTCTTTTTTCTTTTCTTTTTGTTTTGCATTAAACAAAAAATATCTTCATTTTGATATAGTCGACGACTCTGGCCATGAAGAAAATTACTGCGTTGAAGATTATCACTGCCTATCACTGCCACCAGGGTGGAGAACAGTATAAACGACACCCTGCAATCAAACAAATACATGAAATGAAGATTGTGGTGTTGAAGATAGAACAAAACCAAAAAAAAATATCTTCATTCATAAGCATTCATTTTCATTTAAACCCATCAGCAGCCAGAACAGTGTTTTCTTTCCACTCTGCTCTTACTGTGAAAGGCAACAGACATAACTCACCGTGGAGAGGACCCACGAAGAAGGCTACACCTTCAAAAGAAGATGAAGAGAACCCCTCCACACAGGTAATCAGGCCTCAGTGGAAATCCTTCTCTGGCCATCACGTATACGACAAAATACATGCTCCAGCACGCCTATCACTGCCACCAGGGTGGAGAACATTATAAACGACACCCTGCAATCAAACAGATATATGGAAATGAATAATTTGTAACATGAAACCATGAAATCTAAAATGAGGTCAATATAGGACACATATTTAGCTCCTCACACACACTCATAACACACACACCACACACACACACACACCACACACCCACACACGCACGCATCACACACACATGCACACTTTTTTAAATTCAAAATATAGACTGTAGAAAAACCAAGCATGGTCGTTGATCTGCATTTTGAAAATGAGAATGAATATACAGATTAACACATGTATTAACCGCAAAGACACACACACACAAACATGCACACACACACATGCCACATGAACATGCACATACGCACCATATGCACCACAT
>JADBJO010019332.1:0-20000 GCA_016801955.1 Conus betulinus | reverse complement strand
GGTGAAGGATTGTACGACATCTGAGAATCTGCCCGATCTAGAAAAAGATCACCTAAAGGTGAGGGTGACACCCAGAGAGAAGTAGAGTCTTAAACTGCTCAAACCCAAACTGGGAGCAAAGCACTGCAGGTGTTGGAAGCCTGTGCTGTGTTCACATAGGGTGCAAGCATGCATGCACAGGGGGCATTTCATTTGGTTTTACAGGAGACATTTTTGACTGACTTTAATGTCAGTTTCTTAGTAACTATTAACAGTCATCAGTTTTCAAGTATTTTCGGGAAGCCAAAAAAAAAAAAAAAAAGTACAATCGTGAACAATGGCTTAATTTGGTTGGATTAGGAACACCATTAGAACACATTTTATGTTTTCAACAACTTTTTCTCAGATTAGAGCCTATGTGTGGTATGCCTGTCAATCTGTTGTTCATGTGCCTTTCACCCTAACTTAGCATTCTGGCTTCATGGACCCTCCGATAAGACAGAATAAAAAGAATTTGGGGTGACAAATAAAAAGAAAAAAATGGGGGTAAGCCCTGACATTGCTTCATTCTGGCCTCCTTACTGTTTTTCAACAAACAGTTCACAATACAAGAAGTGACCCGGGAAAAATCCCAGCCTTACCAGAAGTCAATCTTGGGTAAAAAGTGACTGCTTTTGATCTGGAGCTGCTGTCTTCAGGTAGGGCTGACCACCTCGTCATGTTTCCGCCCCGATGGCAAGAACCAGGGGCGTTTTGCCATTGTTTTGTCCACAGGGTCCAGTTCTACACCGTCATGACAGGGACGGCAAGAAGAACGATCATAAAAGGATGGTTAATGATGATGATGGCAATTGATGACTGTGGTTGTGGTGGTGGCCATGATGATGGTCCTGCCCACCTCAATGCAGTCCCATCGAGAAACAGTTACAATAAAAGCAGGTACAAACCAAACTTTTCTACAAGTTTTCTGGTAACACACTACATTCTTACAAATGTGTCATGATGTGCAGATGTCCATTCTATACTCCTTTGCTCTCTCATCATCATCATCACAGCCACCGTGGATGATGGACGAAGGAAAAGCGACATAGCAATCACAGCGATTTGCCATGTTTGTATTGGGCAACAAACAGTATTCATGTTCAAATTCACAACACCTGACAGCCAACTTTGTGCTCTACCATTCAGCCAGCAAGACACCCATAAAGTATGCTGACTGATCCCGTGTTGTTTTAACTGTTCACACAACCCTCTGTTTTGATGTCCTCTCCACGTCTGTGGCCTTGGTTTGGTTCCGTCGGGGTCACCGGTATCGGTGAGTTCCATGGGGGGGATGTCGTTGGACGGACAATGGTGGTGCCCTCCGGAGGGAGAGAGCTCACTCATGCCGGCTCCGCGACTGAGCAATTATTGTCGTCAGTAGGGGCTTAGTAGGTGGTGTCCTGCGTATGTTAGATCAGAACAGGTGCCACTGAACACACACCGAAGTGACTTGACAGCAGTGCAGTGTCTCCTCCGTGGGGGGTTTGCCTCTTGACAAACTTGACATTGACTGCTCCCTGTGGATTGTTGGTGATGGGGCTACAGCGGGGCTGACCGGGCTGTGGCTGTGGATGGGGTGTCGGAATTGAGCAGCGTGTGTGCACTGCCTCTGAGGTGGGCCAGAGGTTGGGACAGCAAAAAAAAAAAAAAAAAAAAAAAAAACAAAAAACTGTTCACACAACTATCCCATTTGTTCAGAGTGTGCTCCCATAAGAATAAAAAAAAAAAACAAAAACAAAGAGAAAAAGGGTTCTTCTGAGTTAGCTTTCCATAAAAACTACCCCCATGTAATATGTTCACACAACTAACTCATTTCTTTGGCTCAAGCTCTCTGTAAAGTACTCCACCTAATAAGGTCACACAACTTTCACATTTCTTTGAATCAAGCTCTCCGTAAAGTACTCCACCTAATAAGGTCACACAACTTTCACATTTCTTTGAATCAAGCTCTCCGTAAAGTATTCCACCTAATAAGGTCACACAACTTTCACAATTCTTTGAATCAAGCTCTCCGTAAAGTATTCCACCTAATAAGGTCACACAACTTTCACATTTCTTCTAAGCTTATCACAAAACTACTCTTCCTTTGATCTTCATACAACTGTCCCATTTCTCGTGAATCATTCTCCATAAAACTATTCTGCCTTAGAACTTGACTTCCACATTTCTTCAAAACTCATCATAAAACTGTTTCATCTTTTACATATTCGCACAAACATACCATTTCTTTTGAGTACCATACCCATAAAACTACAAAACTACGCCACCTTATCTGTTCACACAGGTATCACGCTTCTTCTGAATAATCTCTCAATAAAATCATCCTATCCTGGTATGTTTCACACAACAGACCATTTCTTCCGATGTTGCTCTCCATAAAACTTATCCATCCTTATATGTAATACTATTGTTAATAACATAGCATTTATAATGTGCCTTGCCAAAAGGTTCTAGGTACTGACAAAAGAACAACATATGTCAAAACATTTTAAATCAGTAAACTTTACACAAACTTCAGTACCTACTTACAAAAACAACACACCACAAACATACACAAACACACACACACACACACACACACCACACACACACACACACACACACACCACACACAATACACACACACACATGTCATGCACCAGGCATCAATCACATGGCCGGAAGGGGAAAAAAAAAAAAGAGGATCTTACAAGTAATAGTTTTGGAAGAGAAATGTTTTGAGGTTGGACTTGAAGGCAGCAAGAGAGCAAGAGTGTCTAGCATGCAATGGAAGACAGTTCCCAAGCTGCGGGACATAGAATGAGAAAGTAAGATATGTTCACACAGCTATACTCTACCTTACGACAATGCTGTAGCACTAAACTGAAGCACTAGCTAGCCTGACTAACCTGATTGCATAACTCCGTCACACAGGCCATGTTGCCGTTGATACAGGCCAGGTGGAGAGGGGTCTGCCCATGGTTGTCTCCTTGTCGAGGGTTAAACCCAGAGTATATAAGAAGGGGCAGCAACTCTGAGTGACCTGCAATTATTCAAATGAAGAGACATGTCTGTGAAAACCATTTACACTCATAATGGCTGAGATTCAGATAAACAACATGCGTGTGCACACACAACGCACACATACACATTCACGCACACAGAGTAACACACACACAGAGTAACACACACACACACACACACACACACACACACACACACACACACACACACACACAATTATTAATGTGTGCAAAGTGAAAGAATCGTAAAGTAACAGAACATGGATACAAATCATCTTATTAGCAATAATGGTGAAGGCATGAAAATACAAAAATAAGTAGCTGTACATAACAATATCACAAACAAATAATTTTCTTCCACCACATGTAATCACAGTAAACTGACTGTAACCTGTCTTTTTATTTTTTTTTTAACACAACAGTGACAAAAAGTACGTTTCATTTTTCCTTTTTTTTTTTTTTTTTACTTTCTTTTTTGTTTATTATGAATGAATCCAGCCCTCTAAAACTGAAAAGTGACTGAGCCCCATCCTTTTCATTTGAACTGTCAATGAACAGTTTTTTTTTCTTAACTGAACAGTGACTGAAGCTAGTCTTTTTCAGTTGTAAGTGAGTGAACCCATTCTTCTTTAAGTGAGCAGTTACTGGAGCTAGTCTGTTTCATCTGAACCATGACTGAACCAAGTCTTCTTTTTTAATGGAAATTACTGAAGCCAGGTTTTTTTTTTCTTCTTTTTATCTTCTTTTTCTTTTTCTTTTTTTTTTTTTTTAGCAACAAAAAATCCACTTTTTTTTCATTGAAAAGTGAAGTTAGTCTTCTTTAACTGAACAGTGACTAAACTCTTTCTTTTTTCTAAATTCAACCGTGACTGAAGCCAGTTATTCTTAAGAGAGAAAAAGAGAGAGAGAGAGAGAGAGAGACAGAGTATGTGTGTGAGCATGAGGCAGTGTGTGTGTGTGTGTGTGTGTGTGTGTGTGTGTGTGTGTGTGTGTGTGTGTGTGTGTGTGTGTGTAAAAATGTATTTGCATGCATGTGTGCATATAATACTTTATAGATCTATGGATTGGGAAATTTAAACTACCTAGCCATTCTGACTTTGACCACTAATCGCAATAGCTTGCTTTAAAAAAACACACACACACACAACTTGGCCAAACAAAACCATAAAACAATCTGCATGCCCCCCCCCCCCCCCCCCCCCCCCTGCCCAGGGATCGGTCTGGCATCCTTGCTGGTCATTGCTACCTTTGAACGCAGCCAGTGCAAAGCAGTGTCAGGAGGTAAGTTTCAACGCAGTCAGTCAACTGCAGTTGTGCCCCTTTGCCCAATAAATACCCAGCCAGAGTGGTCTGCCCATACTGGCATGCTATGATGAGGGGCGTAAAGCCTCTGTTTGTCGACGGCGTCGATGGACACGCCCGCTTGTATCAAAATGTCCACCACGGCTATCTGGCCTTGCCCCGGCACCGACGCCCAGTGGATCGGTCTGGCTCCTTGCTGATCATTGCTACTCTCATTCACTGCTGTCTGTGTGAGACAAACAGGAATTACAGATTTAAATTAATCATTTTTTTTCATCAACAATAGTCAAGATATCAGAAAAAAAGGGCACTTCTTTGTATGATAGAGTGTAAGTCTTCTTTCACAGCTTTCAGCTCACTGCCACTGGCTAGACTATTCTTTTTTTTTTTTTTTTTTTTTTTTGCTAGACTATTCTTGCTGACAGCTACAAATGGTTGGATTTGACCATATTCATTATCAGTGGTCATCGTTGAAAACCTTTTTTTCTCTCTTTTTTTTTTTTCCTTTCAAATTCTTTGGCCAGTCGTGCCTACTGTTGTGGTGACCTGAGTTCCAGTTTCTCTCAAGGTCCATGCTCATGTTGAGTTTGTGTAAAACTTGCCTTCTTCTTCTTCTGCGTATGCAAGCTGATACTGCTGCGGACACTCCCTGTATAGACAGGCAAGTATTAATCCCATCTGCCCAACAAGGGAGTGGAGTTTCGTGTGTATGACCGTTTTTTTATCACGCCATTTAGGCAGCCATACTCCATCTTCTGGGAAGGTGCATGCTATGTGTAACATGTCATCCATACCAACGGCCAAACTGGCCTTCTCTTCCGAAAGTTGGTGATGGAATTTTACATGTGTGCAAGATGTTATGTGTGCATTCACATACGGAACCTTGATTTATAGTCTCATTCGAAGGACTGTGTGGGAAATGGAGTCAGAACCAATGTTAACTCCGAGGGGAAAATCCCCCTGTACCCAAAACGACATGGCAGAGATTTGAACCCACAACTCTTAGATTACAAGTCAGGCGCTCTACCAACTGAGCTATTCCGGCCCCCTAAAACTTGCCAATATCTGCACGTTCATGGGAACAGTCACTGGATGGGCATCAGGCAACACTCATCCACACTGTCTCCACAATCAAACACCACTGTCCTCAGTAAGATGTCATCTACATGGCGTCCTGCATATGATGGCTCAAACAGCCACCACTGGAGCAACGCAACGTCTCCTCTGGCAGGTTTCCACATGACAACCTCATATTGATCGCTTCCTGTGGATTGAGACTGTGACAGGGCAAACAATGGCGTGGTGTGTGTGTAAGAAGAAGCTGAAGAGAGTGGCTTGGGAATTACACCAGAGAAATTGCATGGGAATATGAAATGTGGGGGGGGGTGGGGGGGGGGGGGGGGAGAGGGGGGAGGGGGGGGGGGGGGGGACCAAAACAAAATTTTTGATGTATTACATATGCACAGAATGTTAGGACCATACTTACCTTATTTTCAATGAGGTATCTCAGGATAGACGTGTGTCCTCCCAGACAGGCCCAGTGAGCCGGTGTGTGGCCCTTTTCATCTCGGGCTGACAGAACATCCATGCCATCCTTCTCAACTAGTGACTGAATGGCGTCCAAAGACCTGAAGCATAGACACCATGGTATCCATTAAACTTAATCATTTTTCATTAAGGGCTATTGGTTCTCTGCACTATAAATGCACAGTACTCTCATTTTATTAATATGACATTATACACATGACCTCCAGTACCATTACAGAGTCTAAAAATAACGCATGGACACATCAGTTATTGATAAATCGGGAACAAAATTGCAGAAAGGAAAGACACTGTCTCCGTCTGCAAAGATTCAGTGCCATATCACCAATATATTCTCCATTTTGTGTATAGTTGTGAATGAATCCTAAACATTGGCCAAGATAACTCAAACACATATTGATCTGAATAAAAAAAAAAAAGAAAAACGAACAAACAAAGCATTAAATGGAGTGTTTTCATCACAAACGAGGATGCAGGAAAGGAACCAGAAATCTCCAGTGTCCACTTGGCTGGAAGATCATGTCATAGAATTCTGTGAACCTGATGTCACTGTCTGGGCCGTCTCTGTGACGTATTCTCTCCCTGCTTTCTCTCCTACTGGTCAGCATGTTCAGTGCTTTCTGTTGGTAGCTCAGCTGGAACAGATCTCTATCAACTGAGTGTGAGAGCCGGGTTGCCGTCATGCGAAAAAGATTTGTTGGATGCGCCTACTATTGAAATTTGCATAGGGGTACAGATCTGTCTGCCTTCCGTTCTTTTTCTTTTCTTGATTTTCTTCTTAACTACATTTTTACAGGCAGATGACATTCAAAATGAACTATTCTGGAAGTGGTTTCATTTTACCAGGAGAGAGGAGCTTGGTACTTTCAAGCAGACAAATAGTCTGTGGTTGAACTTATGAATCTGGCAAGCTATTCAAGTATGACTTTTTTCAAGTGAAATAATCTATTATCATTTTTTTTTTTTTTTTTTTTTTGCTGTCCCACCCCTCTGCGCCACCTCACACGCTGCTCATTCCGACACACCCCGTCCACAGCCGCAGCCCAGTCGGCCTCACCGCAGCCCCGGCACCGGCAATCCACAGGGAGCAGTCAATGTCAAGTCGTCAAGAGGCAACCCACCGGAGAGACACTGCACTGCTGCTGAGTCACTTCGGTGGTGTTCAGTGGCACCTGTTCTGATCTAACATATGCAGGACACCACCTACTAAGCCCCCTACTGACGACAATAATTGCTTAGTCGCAGAGCCGGCATGAGTGAGCTCTCCCTCCGGAGGGCGCCATCACGTCCGTCCAACGACAGCCCCCATGAACTCACCGATACCGGTGACCCCGACGGAACCAACCAAGGCCACAGACGTGGAGAGGACATCGAAAACTGAGGTCACCATGAGAGCAGGCATGAAGGGCCACAGAATCTGAGACATTTTTTTTAATGCTGATCGATGAGAATGAGGATGATTAAGATGATGCTACGGATTTCCATTTCAGTCTGAGACTACATGACAGGGCTGTACTCTACGCTTCCTTTCATAATATATCCCAGCATCAACCAGGCCCGAGAGATACAGGCACCTGCAGTGTTGGTCAGGAAATTGAGCAACACTCTCAGAAACGCATCCATTAAGTGGATGAAACTCGACTGTGTGGTCCCAGTCTTCCCAACTGAGTCTGCAGCAAACTCAACTCTGGGTAGGAGCCGGTCGGGGCAGAAAAAAAACCCACATGAACTCATTATCATTACCTTTAGTATTGTTATCATTATTATTTTATTATCATCATTATCATTACTATTATCATTATGATTATTACTCTGTGTGTATGAAAAAAGGAAATGAGAACAAAGTATGCAAATTTACATTGTCTTGTATGTTTTTATTTGATTCAATCTAACTGCTCTTTGTGGAGATTCATGTCATTGAAATTATATATAACCACTGCTCTGCATGTAAAATTCTATGACTCCTATCTGAGGAGAGTCACATCACTCTTACGTGTAGAGGCCTTTATCCCCTTTGGGTACACTCACAGTACTCCAAAGTGAAGAAATCATTAACTCTAACTTGTGGAGAAGGACATCCCTCCTGCTGTGCTGGTCAGCTAGTAATGTTCGCTGTTATATAATCCCCTAGATAAACACAACATTGTCATGGTTGCTGTAGGCAAATATGTTGACTCAAGAGTCACACATCAAGTCCTTCAGTAAACTCTGAAGGCCAAATCATAAAGTATCTCATCGTTCTTATTATCAATCTTATGCTAACAAGACAGACAATATAGGATTCAGCCTGTTACAGACCTTTCCACGGGCATCAAATCAAGCAAACTGTTACATGCAGATGTATTCATACATGTATACAAAATCATATATGAAGCAGTTTAAGTTGTTTCTTTCCCAAAAGAACAAAATCGCGTTGACACAAAACTGTCCTGACATTAGTGCTGAACACTGAGACATTTTGATTTCTAATCCAAGATAATGTAAACTACATTTGCTGTGTAAGCAGCTGACCATCTCCGTCATGTGAATCACCAACACTGATCTGTCCACTGAAAAAGGAGTACTGCTTGATCACTTCAGGCTTGAATAATAAGACCTTTTTTTCATCTTTTCTCATCAAATCACTTGCATATTTGGACTGTTTCATGGGACTGTGTCCAAGGTCAAAATACACACATTCCTACAGAATCTGGATATATGCTCTCGAGTTGTATATCGGAAAGGTACCTCTGAGCACTAAACAGGCAGAAGATAGATGAAGAAAAAAAAATGAACAGACACTAGACAAATGAAAGAAACATAAGAAAAAAAATCATATTACAAAACAGTATCAAATAAAAGCCTCTCCACAAAAAAAAAAAATCAAGAAACTGGAACACCATAATTTATTCAAAGACAAAGGGCAAGCAGGAGCTCATCATGCAAAAGTTCACCAAACAGCAGCTCAGCATACAAAATCTCGCTCTTTACAACTACAGCACACACATATAAAAGCTGTCCAGACTCACTGTACAAAGCTAAGTAGGAAGGCACTCAGCACAACTCTGAGGATAGCCACACAGAGCTAACTAGCTCAACAGAGAAGCTCACCACAAAAGCTCACAAGACAGAAACTGGTGGTATGATGGCTTTCCAGACTAATCACACAAACTTCAAGGCATATCGCACAAACCTCACCAAAAGATTTAATACAGGATCATCTGAAAAGTTTAAAAAAAATTAAGAAAATTAAAAGAATGTAGAGTATTCCTCTTCTATGGAATAAATCAGGTGTGACATTTCACCCTCTATAGACTTAGTAAGTAAGGCATAACTGTTATTAAAGGAGGTCATATCAAGATAATAATGACTATAAAGACAAAAAAACTTTACAGGGTCATATGATCAGCAGTTGTCATAAATTGTTTTCATAGCATTTCCTTTCCAATAATATTCATTTACAACCTGGAAAAGTCCTGGCAGATGTTTTACTGGCACTGCTTTTTCATAGCTATTGTTCTTTTACCTTCTTTATTGATTCACTGCACAGAAACCCACCACACAGATAAAGGCACATAAGGCACTGAGACTATGGTAGGTCAAGAATAAATGTGGCTATGTATGAGGAAGTCAGGATGATAGATGCGACAGGAATGCCGTTGAGAGACATGGAAAATGGGACAAAAGATAAAAACCCTACAAAACATCGTGTCTAATCCTGTACTCTGTTTGTCTGTGTCCTTGGCGGTAACTAACCCCCTCTCTTTCCAAATCTGTCCTAACGCCAAAGGAAGCTTCTCACAAAAGCTCATAATGCAGAAGCTCATAGCAATGGTTGGTGGGCAGAATTTCACCATAACAGAGCTGATCAGGCAGATGCTCATCACAAATTCTTGAAAGGCGGAATCAAGCTCATCAAAAAAAGGGGGAAAAAAAAAAAGCTCTCTAGCTCTCTATGCCCATCATAGAAAATCACCAGGGACAAGGGTCCATCTACCTGATGAAAGTTGGGAGTGTGCGATAAGAAATGCTAAAAATCCACTCACCAGATGCAGTTCACAACATGGAGAGCTCACCTGGCAGTAAGGCGAATCAACAATCAAATCTCTATTGGAAGTTTCCTCCAGAATGCTCAACAAAATCATAGGAAAATATCTCTATAGAAGATTATCGTATAGGCTAAAATTCACCATGTTCATGCTTACCAGAGAGTTTTAAACACAGTATATGACAACTCTTCCACTCATCGATGTAATGAATGAAAAGAAGACACAAGATAATTCCTATTCAGAAAACTCAACCGCATTACTTACCTGAAAAAAAATGACATTCCAAAAAAATGAAAAGTATTTGACATTATTTGGCTACTGCAATTATTTCTTCTCTTCTGCTGCTGAAAGTATCCAAACTGAAGATCAACAAGTAGTGGGGAGGGGGAGGGAGAAAGAAAATGGGAAGGAGGAAGTTACGATGTAATAAACTCTTCACTATCAGCATACAGGAACAATCCAAGTCTGTTTTTGAAAGCAAAACCCATCATTGCCTGTCCAGAGTCAAGTTCACTCCCCTGATATGGACTTATCAACAGAACCAGCATATATTGTGGTCCACCTTGGTATAGATCAAGATATATCACCTACAGTTCTGTGATATTATCACCATCACAGGCCCCCAAACACAAATTCAACCACCTCAAAACAAAACAAAACAAAACAAAAAAATTGTGAAATGACAAAGTACTGTCTATAAAAGCCTATTTTTTTACAAATCTATTTTGACCAAATACGGTTTTGGTATGTGGTCCTATTGCGAAACCAGCCCCGAATCAGCCGCCTGTGCTCTCATCTTGCAGTGAGAGCAGCATTTCCTGCAGACTGGGAAAGCGAGAGGCTGAAACAGGAACGAGAGCCTCGATTTCGATATAAAAGGGGGTTTCCCGATTGATGACATCGAAAAGCAAAGTCGCTCTTCGAGTTCGGCTAAAGTGAGATGGGGCGAATGTGTGCTGTGTCTGGTTGCGGAATTTCATCAGGAAATAAGCAAAGAGTAAGCGTTCATGCTTTTCCAGGTGCTTCCAGCCAGTTTAGGCAATTGTGAATAAATTTTGTCACCACAACGAGGAAAGATTTTGTTCTTCGGGACAGTTATCATGGCATTTGTTGGTCGTCACTTCGAAGAGCACAGTTTCCAAGACCAACACACCTGGAAGGTAAAGGTGGAAGCTGGAATTCGGGTCCAAAGACAGCTGAAAGAGGATGCTGTGCCAACTACTATAACAGAAAAATGTATTAAAGCACTCTCTGTTCATTCGCCAGCTGCAAGTGCAAGCCTCAAACAAACGCAACACTGACACAGATTCTGTCAGGAGCAAGAGAGCCCAAACTCAGAGATGTAAAGAAGGTAAGGTTTGTGGAATAGGTGGTTGATCTTTTTGTGTTTTTCATTCTCAGTGTATGGTTGGTTGTAAAAATAGTTGTTGGTTTTTGTTGAGTGTTGGCATCAAACTGAAACATACATTGTTACTGTCATAGTGGCAGTCAGTCAGTCACACACTGCCTGCTGCCACTGAAACTGTTGCATGTTTGTTATTGTTTTTTTTTTCCCTGCTGTTACTGTTTCCAACAAAACTGAAGTTATGATTCTTATTAACAAGAAAGTGTCCATGTCCACAAGTAACAACTTGTTGGACTCCAGTGAACAATAGTTTGGGTTTTTATTTTTCAGGACATTGCTGAACATCAAGCACCCCTGCAAGTTCAAGTTTCCGCCCAACAACCATATGCTTTAGTAAGTGAAATATTTATCAGTATTTGGATACAGGATGGTGACTTAGTGTGCATTTTAAGATATATGCAGGTGTGGTATGTCTGTATGCCATAAACTGCCCTGGTGAGTAAGAGAATAATGAGCTTAGATCTGCAGCTTAGATCTGATGTACGGCACGTCACGCATCAGTTTTTTACAATAACAGCCAGAATCTTTGACTGCAATATATTGTAAAAGACCCCTTAGAGTCTAATTGTCATTGTGGAACTCGAGAATTTAAGTGGAGAGGGTGAGGTTGAAAATGAGGAATGTAAAACAAGGGTTTGTGTGTGTGTGTGGGGAGGGGGGGGGGGGGGGGGGATGAAAGTGAACAGCTATTGAAAAGATTTCTACAGCAGGGAAGAGAATTAGTGTGATGATGAAGTAGCTGACAAACTCCTGTTCAAAGGAAAAGGCATTATCTGATAGATCTAAACAACTGAAGGAAAATGTGGTTTATCACATAATCATTTTAAAGTTATTTACTCACTACAGTAATGTGTGGGTGTGTGTGTGTGTGTGTGTGTATGTGTGTGTGTGTGTGTGTGTGTGTGTGTGTGTGTGTGTGTGTGTGTGTGTGTGTGTGTGAACAGATGTATGTATGTGCATGTTTATATCATGTACTATCTGTGTCATGCATATGTGTGTACATGTACATAATATGGTCAACCTGTAAAATGTCGAACTGCCTGGAAAAAAAACACAAGCATCTGATAGTGAGGGCGGAGGTGGTACTGTACAAGGAGCTGTAGGTTCAAACTGGTACGGCTGAACTCCATACACTTCAGTGAAAATTTTCACGTTCGATGTCCTCTTCGTTGGAAACTTGGCTTGTAGCTGGGAGCATCTGCCATTGTCACCGGAAAATAGTTCAGTTTTACGTCCTCATAGCAAAAGTTATTAGGGACATGTCCTTCATTCACAGTAGTCTTGGCACTTATACGTCACTTGCAGAATCCCTGACTCTTGTCTCTTTCCGTACTGTGCTCAGCAATCTCCATGGCGCATCACGATTTGGCTACTTGCACGACCCAAAACACAGATAGAAGTGAGTTCCAGAAGAAAAGTAACACGTACATCGAAACAAGCTCGATCATACTTTTGAACAACCCAAACATGCTATTTATGGGTGAGGACCCCTTTAACACAAGAGAAGTGTAAGGACAAGAAGGAGAGAGAACAGTTAAAATATGAAACAATACAGAAAAATCTAACAAAGTCCTATCTAAAATTCCCCCACCCCCGCCTCCACCCCCTTCCTTTGTGTTTATGTCATTGAATGGTTCTTTCATGAAAAGAATGGCTTCCCTTCAAGAGAGCACAAATCAATGAAACCAATACAGAAGGGTGCCTCCAAACAAGGACATAGCTGAAATCACTCTCAGTGTCCTTCCATCCCCTTTCTCCCCTCCCCCGGAATAACTTACACTCACATGCTCAAGCAGACAAACTTTGCATATATTTTTGTATTTCATTTTGCGTTTGATTTAGAATTATTTCCTTTCTTCCCAACACTCAAGAAATGATTTTCCTTTTAAATCAGCACAGAATATGTTCCGTGACAGTGACAGACTTGAGCTGATCAATAACTCAGGTGTCATATTTTGGTATGAAAATACACATGCAAATATGTCCTGGAGCATAGGTACCAAACACAATCTTGCTTTCCTTCTTCCGGTTCTGTTACACTTTTCTTTGTCCATCCAGTATACCCCATACAATAGTCACTCAATCCCATTAGCCAACACCTGGCACTGTCCTGGCACAGGCACCCTGATGCCATCACCAGTAAGGCTGACAAAGGTGTAGGTTTCATTAGCTGCAGCTTGCAAGTGTACACCACCAAGATCGAAGTGGCTACGAGACCATAATGAGAGTTTAATATACATATACTGTCTGGGATCTGATCTGTCAGAAAGACATCTTGGTTCTGGAGGAAGTGTGTCACAGAGCAACCCCATATGTCTACAATGTACACAGTGTTTGGATCTCTGGCTGTGTGACAGATACGCTGAACACATTATGATAGGCTTATCTCACATACAGAAGACTCTTAAACCACCGCACTATACCTGAAAACGTAGCTGATTTTTTTTTTTTTTTCTTTTTTTTTTGCTGTCCCAACCTCTGCACCACCTCAGGGGCATTGCACCCACGCCGCTCATTCCGATACCCCGTCCACAGCCACAACCCGGTTGGTACCGCCGCAACCCCAGCACCGGCAATCCACAGGGAGCAGTCAATGTCAAGTTGTCAAGAGGCAACCCACCGGAGGAGACACTGCACTGCTGCCGAGTCACTTCGGTGGTGTTCAGTGGCGCCTGTTTCGATCTAACATACGCAGGACACTACCTACTAAGCCTCCTACTGACGACAATAATTGCTTAGTCGCGGAGCCGGCGTGAGTGAGCTCTCCCTCCGGAGGGACGTAGCTGATATTGCCAAATCCTTAACTAAAATAAAATAAAATAAAATAAAATGGCCACCCACTCTCCGTACCCAGTCAGCTATTGTTTTCCAAATGCTAGACATCAGCGTTTATTGATAAGCATGTCCATTACCGGAAAGAAGAAGAAGAAGTAGTAGAAGGTTTTCAGGTTTTGTTTTGAACATTGTGTATCATGCTGCTAAGGTAAACAATGCACGTTTTCTCTTTCAGTAAAATGTTCCTACCCAGATTTAACTGCCTCAAACACCGACATGGATGCCGTTCCACGCTTTTCATCGGGTGTGTATGCATAAATTTTCTGATAAACACGACTGATCTGCAATCCTGCATTAAAAAAAAGAAAGCACGTCGCTGGATCTGCCTAGCCGCGTGGACCAAGCATGTTTTCCACACACGAAGCAGAGTCGCTTTCAAAGATAGTTTTCGAGCAAAACAAAGAAACAGGACAACAACTATTCAGTCAGTTAAGCTTATGAACAGTTTATTTTTTTTGCTGCCAAATCTTAAAAGTTTTATCATTTTAAGGCATATATATTCGAAACTGACCATTGACATTTTTACAGTTTTTTTTTTTCTTTGTGACTTTTCTTTGACAATTAGATTAGACTATGACGTCATTTCCGTTCTCATGCGACTCCGCAGGAAACATCAAAATGGCCGCTGCGATGGATGTTGACACAGGTGATGACTATGGAGAGGGATCAAGTGCTTCTTTAGACAAAGGAAAGAAAAGATTTGAAGTAAAGAAGGTAAGAGGCGGTTTTTTTTTCCACTGAAGATTTGTACCACACTGTGTATTTTTAGATTAATGTGTATTTCAGAAACAAAACGGACATTTACACGTGAATGAACCGAGTTCGGGAAGGGGGAAGAGGTGGGTTTTAAATTACTGAATATTGTGTCAGTGTCTGAAAATAACTTGACTGAAATGCACAGGGCATTCTGCTTTGTGTGTGTGTGTGTGTGTGTGTGTGTGATTTGTTGTGTGTTTCACTGTTCAGGGTGAATCACCACTGTCAAACAGTTCAGGGTGAATCACCACTATATCAAACAACCATGAATCTTCACACATCTCTACAGTATCCTGTTTACCCATGGGGTGCCCATTGACAGAGATTTCCACCATGATTCTGTGTGCAAAAAGGCATACCTTGTGTTTGTACGACCAATTCTTGAATACGCCAGCTCAGTCTGGGACCCTCACACCCAGGGGAATATCACTTATCAGCAAGCTCGAAGCAGTACAGCGGCGTGCGGCACGCTTCGTTCTGAACCCGCTACCATAACACCTCGAGTGTGAGTAACATGCTGGACTACCTGGGCTGGCCATCACTTCAGGACCGCAGGAAGAAGGCAAGGATCAGCATGCTGCGGAAGATTCACACTGGCAAGGTCCACGTTAACCACAGCAAGCTGCAGTCAGCACCATGCCGCAAGAGGAGAGGCCATGACCAGCAGTACAAACAAATACAGTGCAGGACAGATTACAGACGTTTCTTCTTCCGCGGACCATCAGGGACTGGAACGCCCTTACCGCCGAAGAAGCTGAGGAAGCTAAGCTACTGACACTCTTGGCAGCTCACAGTTGTCAAGAGGAGAGTAGAACAAACCAACCAGCAGTCCCATGCCCCCCTCCCCCCCCCCCCCCCTCGCATTGTTAGGGTTATAAAATAATGGCACCCCTCCCTTTTCTCCCGTTGGTTTCTTTTTTGTTTCTGCTGGCATGGCAACTTGTGGGCCCAGCCAACATCATTTTTTTGGTTTCCCTTTGTTTTTTCAAACCCCCAGGAAGTCACGGCACCCCCCCCCCCCCCCCCCCCCCAATGCCCCCCAAAGTAACAGCAGCAAAAAAAAAAAATCAGCAAGTTGATTGTGGCTGCTCAACCCAAAGAAGAAGAAGAGACAGGAGGCCACAAATCATGGTCTGGAACAGCTGCGATATCAGGAGTCTCTAACAGGCGTTTTACTGGATGGAGTGGATGACTGGCAGTGCACAGCAGAGATTCTAGAATACTAGCAAAACCATCCAGAGATTGTCAGGAAGAATAACATGATGAGATTTCGATTATTGTTCTCAACTTGTGGTCACAAAACAGTTGATTCTTATCCAGGGGCGGCTGGAATAGCTCAAAGGTAGAGCGCCAGACTCATAATCTTTGGGTTGCTGGTTCAAAATTCTGCTTGGCCATTTTGGTACAGGGGGATTTTTTTCCCTCAGAGTTAACATTGGTTCTGACTCCATTTTCTTCTTGATCTTCTTCTTCCTAAAATACTAGTTCACTCAAAAAAACGAGTAGGTCACCAGCGCGCATACAGTCCCATACAGTCCTTCGAATGAGACTATAAATTGAGGTTCCATGTGTGAACGCACGCATAACTCTTGCACACACGTAAAATCCCATCACAAACTTTCAGAAGAGAAGGCCAGTTTGGTCGTTGGTATGGATGACACGTTAAACATAGCATGCACGGTTTTAATTTCCCGAAGTTGGAGTATGGCTGCGTTAATGGCGGGATAAAAAACGGTCATACACACGCAAGTGTCAGAATGTCCCTGAAGTTGGAATATGGCTGCATTAATCATTAACTTAATGGCGGGATTAAAAACGGTCATACACACGCAAGTGTCAGAATAATCAACTTGATGATTGTGGACACTCTACGGAAAAGAAAGAAAAACTTAATGTGCCATACAAAAGCGGTATGGAGCAAGCTTGTCAATGAAACTGGGAAAGAATGCCATTCTAGCTAGCACTGTAGCAGTTTATAGGAAATCTGGATTCCAAGCGAAAGTTCTCATCATAGGACTTGGGAAAGAATGCCATTCTAGCTAGCACAGTAGCAGTTTATAGGGAATCTGGATTCCAAGCGAAAGTTCACATCATAGGACTTGGGAGGATTAAGGGAGTTTGTAGGCTCATCAGCCTTTGATCTCATGAAACCTTTGTGGATTTTGAGTAAGACGAGCACTATAAACTGTAAAGGTAAAGGCAGAGGCAACTGAGAAGAGTTCCAGCTGAATCTGGTCGAGGACAAAAATTATGCTTAAATTCCCCAACTTAGGTTAGGTGTCTGGAAGTGATGGGGGTAAGACATCTTTAAAAAAGGTAACACTTCGTCTACGACACACAGGCATCCAGAAGTACTGGTTCAAATCTTGACAGCACCAGGGGAAAATTTTGGCAGCAAAAGGGCATTAACAAAAATTAGGATCTGGATACAGCCTGGCTTCCTTAGCCTACAGGTAATCAGGCCTGAAAACACTTGTCTGAGGGGGAGGGGGGGGGGGGGGGGGGGTTGTTCCTCTCTGTAAATCATGATCTGCTGTGGAGGTGACGCTGGATTTTCTCCATTTTGCTTTTGTCAGTAGGGAGCGTATCAATGCTGCCCTACATGTGTGGATCAAAGTAGGCTCCACTGAAGACAATGAAGTGACTTTGTGGCAGTATAGTGTCCCTTTTGATGTAAAGAATGGTAATGTTGATACAGATTGTTCCTCGAGGGACGCTCTGCTTGGACCATTGCTGGAATGACAGGCATGCAAGTGCTGCCACTGAGGGGACACAGAAGTTGAAATAGAAAATCACATAAATGCAATGATAGCGTATACTCAGTAGCAATTTGCAGTGTATTTTATAGTGAGAGGTCTGTGTGGGGCCGTTTTCTTCTATCACTTTGGGCCCTGTAGGCAGCCACATTGTGTCGTCAGAGGATTTATACCTCCTTTTCTGGAGAATGAAGATTATTCTGCTAGGATTTTGTATGAGCGTAGACAACACATTTATTACATAGCATTGTAGTTAAACAGTTTTAATGTTGGCCTTAGGTACCAACTTGTTATAAAACTGCACAAGTTGTTAGACTATAATGGACATATAATTAACAGTATGATCTATATTTTTTTCAGTGGAATGCTGTTGCGCTGTGGGCATGGGGTAAGTGTTAATAATTTTTGTATTGATCTCTGAAGGCATAATGAAAAATCAGTATTGCTTTTGTTTATTTCATCATTAATATTCTGGTGCATGATTTGAAATGCTGAGATAATGATAATGTCTCAGTGATGTTGTTTTTGTTTTAAAAGAAAGATTTTCAGTTATATCACGAGTGCTGTTTGTTTGTTTAAATTTAATTTAAGCAGATGTCGCCGTCTCAAAAATTACCATGGTAAAGGAATGAACTGAAGAATTATTTTCTTAAGAAGTGGAATTTGAGAAAGATAATTTAACCAAAGAATAGTAAGAGAAAAAAAATCATCCAGACTTAACACTTTTTGACTAATGAAAAAAGAAAAAGAAACTATAAACTATAGATGAATGTGATTTATAGGAAAAATGTGCACACATGCAAAAACATACAATGCAAAATACAATTTTAGCTTCAAATCTTTTTTGTACTTATAACTTAAAACATATGAAAAATTACATTGAGTCCAAATGTTTTACAATTAACTCTACAGAACTTGAGTAGTTTGAGCCTCCTCACAGTGGGTTTAAAGCTAAGGGAAACTTTTCAAATAGTGAAAATTAAGGAGTGCTGTATATTTAGTAGCAAAATTGATACATTATTTTAAACTCCTCCAATATTGCATTGCTGAATATGTTTTCACTGTATTGGTGAAGTGTTTTTAGTGTTGATTAATCACTTATGCCATAGTTTGTATGTGTCATCACCTACTAAAACTGTAACATGCGTGCTGGTCAAATTCAAAACAACAGAGCTATTGAGTCTCATACATTGTCCTCAAAACATAAGAAGAACAGACAATCCCACACACAAACTAGATACCCTGCATCGACTATGACAGCAAGAAAAGAAAGACAACTATTCAGATAGTCACAAGAATAAATGGATAATTGTAGCGTACCACTATCAGGGAATGAATATTAGTGCCGATACAGGCTCATACAACAAAGCAAGGCGTGGAGTGTATGCGTTGCATTTGTATAGTTTAGCCACAGATGACTATCGTTGTGTATCATCGTCATAAGAGGATGACAAGGTTTGGCACATGCTGCATAAACCAGATCAGGAAGCGCTATCTTGTAAGTAGAACGCGAATGTGGGTTGTTGCCGGAGCACCCCCGCTCGTCTCGCGGCCGGTCGGTGTACCACACATACATGGAGCATGCAGGGCACATGGGAATTAAACGCATGGTGGTATGACACAAACCAAACTGAAATCAATATCATGTCTGGACACAATACAAAAAAAGCTGATAACACCAGATAACACATATGAAGGTAGTGGGGAGAGCTCTGTGCATAGTGATAGGCAGGGAAAGGTATGTTAGTGCGTCTCTCCCGCAATGACAGTGTCATTATTGTGCGCTGATGTCGGACTGCCGGCCATGAACACCGCACGGCAACAATACCCTAATCCTTAAACGGTCAATGGGCCAACGGTGGGCTGAACATGGAGCGGGATGGGCCAAGTCTTTGGAGACCGCCGCCGGGGTGGAGGTTAGCGCGGCGACTCCCACGGGGAGCGGGGGTTCGGCCCATCAGGGTCATGTGCGTGGGATTTTTGATCTGTCCCCACCGGCCGCTCTTACCGCAGAGTGGAATTTACTGCAGACTCGTTGGGAAGACTGGTACCGACACCGTCGTGTCATCCCCGAATGTATGGCTGTTTCTGCAGAGTGGTTGCGCGAATTTCCGCCCCAACCTTGGCAGGTGCAGGTGATCTCTCAGGCTGGTTGACGCCGGGATATAGTATGGAAAGGAAGCGCTAGAGTCACAGCCCTGTCATGGTAGTTCTCAGGAACGAAAATGGAAAGTCCGGAGGCCAGCATCTTAATCATCCCATTCTCATCGACACATTACAAAATATTGTCTCAGATTCTGTGGCCTTCATGCCCTGCTCTTATGGTGCCTCATTTTGCAAGTGGGCCTCC
>JADBJO010019331.1:10000-33472 GCA_016801955.1 Conus betulinus | reverse complement strand
ATAGTCTGTCTGTCGGTCTGGAGAGAGGCGAGAGAGAGATGAGAGAAAGGCGAGAGAGAGAGACGAGAAGAGAGGAGACAGAAGGACAGACAGACAGACAGGACAGAGACAGAGAGGCGGGGTTTGGTGTGTGGGAAAACAGGAGGCGTGTCAGAGGACAGACGGTGGTGCAAATGTGTGTGTGTGTGTGGAGGTTATGTGTGTTGTGTTGGTGTGTGGTGTGTGTGAAAGAGAGAGAGAGAGAAGAGTGAGGGGAGAGAGAGATGAGGAGGAGAGAGAGGAAGAAGAGACCGAGAGAGAGAGAGGGCAAATGGTGTGCTCTGTGTTGGGGCGCGCGCGCGCGTTTGGTGAGGGGGAGAAGAGGAGAGAGAGGAGAGCGAGAGAGAGAGGAGAGGGGAGGAGAGAGAGAGAGGCCAAATTTGGTGTGTGTGTGGTGGTGTGCGCGCGCGCGCGTGTGGTATGTGGGGTGTGTGTGTGGTGTGTTTTGTGTGTGAGACGAGAGAGAGAGGGAGAGAGAGACGGTGAGAGCGAGGGGTGGAGGGAGGGAGGAGGGGAGAGAGCGAGGGAGCATGAGAGAGAGATGAGGAGCAAATTGGTTGAGGTGTGTGTGCGTGCGTGCGTGCGCGCGTGCGGTGTAGTTGGGTGTGTGTGTGTGGGTGTGCATGTGTGTGTACCCAATCCCTCACCTTTGTTCCATCATGGTATGTAGGGGAATATCAGTACATCCACTCACGACGCTAGCACTTGCACTCCCGTGTTGCTCTCTGTCTGTCTGTCTGTTGTCTGTTCTGTCTGTCTGTCTCACTCTATCTCTGTCTCTCTCGTCTCTAGATCTCTTTACCAACACACACAACACACCACACACACAACACACACAAAACCCGCACACACACACACAACACACAAACAACACACACATTACACCACACACACAAACACAAACACACACACACACAAACAGTACACACGGCACACACACACAACGCAAAACGCACACGCACCCACCACACAACACACACGCACACGCACACACACACACACACACGAGGATAAACATAGAGCCAAGGGTGCCAATGTGGCCCGGTGGTAGCACTATCCTTCACGTCCATCACCAACCTCCTGCAGGGAGCAATCCTGCACCACCCGTGAAGCCTGCGCTGTGTTGGGCGAGGGGTAGTTGTGTCCCTTGACGTCTTAATGGACTGCCCCTGTGCGGGGCCTGCACTCTGTTGTCAAACAACATGGCGCAGGCTTCCAAGGGCGGCGCAGGATTGCTTTGTGGGCTAGGCTGTTCAGCGCTTGAGGACACTACTTCTCTGGGTTCTCAAGGGGGCACCTCACGTAGTTTGCTGTTTTCCTCATGTCTTTCGCTCTGTGTCTCTGTCTCTGTTTCTGTTCTGTCCCCCCCCCCCCCCCCCCCCCCCTCTCTATCTTTCACTCTCTGTTTCTCTCTCTTAACACAATGGACACACATACATGCACACACATACAAACACCACACACACACACACACACACACACACACACACACACACCACACACACACACAAACTGACTGACTGAAACCATTTATTGTCAGATTAACTCAAGGTTGTACTGACCATTGAAGGAAAACATTATGAACAGAATACCAACGTTTTTTTCATTCAAAGCAAAGAAGCATAATCAACACACAAATGTACGCTCGCACAAATACACATACACTCACACACGCGCGAAACACACACACACAACACACACATACAAACATAAGAACAACCTCCGCCTCCCCCTTCCTTAACTAATGGGTGTTTCCCATTTTAGATATGCTTGAGTTGAGTTGTGTCTGGAAGCATTTCATGCGCAGTTCTTTAATGTGTGCTACTTGAATAACGTCCTGACGAAAAACAGCAAAGTTTTTGTCGACAGTTCACATGCGGTGTTTTTGTGCTCTGCGTGTGTGAAATAAACGTTAGTTTGCACTGTTTTGCTGATCTGTTTGCATTTTGGCATGTTTCGGTAACGTTAGAGTTTTGTTTCCGTCCCCGCTAGCTATCTTCTAGGGAATTGGAAAGGAGGCGGGAAAGACAGCTGAAAGAAGAACAGTCGAGAAAATGTCGTCAGAGGGAATGAATGAAGAGGGGCGATCATAAGATGGAGGGTGTGGAAGGTTGCGTACTGTTGAGGAGGATAGGAAGGAGGAGTTCTCTGGTGTGGGGCTGTGGATAGAGAGGTTGACTGGTGCTTGACCTTTTTTTTTTTTTTTTTTTTTTAACTAGCTTCAGCAGGCCGTCCTAGTTTTTTTTTCACACCAGCACGTGTTTTTCACAGAGGAAACTGGCTTTTATACAAGTGCATGCATGTGCACCTATGAGAGAGAGAGAGAGAGAGAGAGAGAGAGGAGAGAGAGAGAGAGATGCTTCAGACGCTTCAGCCATATTTTTTTTTTAATTGCCATTGACCTATACAATCTTTGTGTCAAGGGGGGAACAAGATCATATTTGCAGCGCCAGGAAAGAGAAGGAAAAATCTGGAACGAAATAGGCAAACTGAATAGCTCAGTAAATGTAAACAATCAAAACATTTCGAAATAAAGTAATAGAAAATTTAAAAAAAAAAAAAAGGGATTCGTCTTGATAACAAATCAAGACAAGACACACACACACACACGCCAGGTGGATAAAATGTGTGGTGTCAAGTTCCTGGCAAAAAAAAAAACCAAACTTAAAATAAAGAAACACACGATTGCACATATTCACTTCTGAGGCTTACAGATTTACAAGAGGCAGGAGAGAGAAGAGATTGATAAGAGACGAGAGGAGAGAGAGAGAGAGAGGACGAGAGGGAGAGAGAGAGGGGAGTTTGCGAGAGAGAGAGAGAGAAGAGAGGAGAGAGGGTGCCAGGGATTCCAACAGCTCAGGAAACCTTAATGCAAAGACCAACATCCGCCTGCATGACGATACGTCTCTACCCAAGCAGAAAACAAAGTGAAACTAAAACAAGCGGATCGATTGAACCAACTTTGAAAAGCCAGCGAAAAAAAAAAAAAGAGGCGAAGGCCAAAATAGCTTAGAGCCTGAAACAAAAACAAAGTCAAACTATCTTTCATCCCTATTCCCATCCCCACACTAACCCACCCAGCTGCTAACACTGCCTGCTCAGCTCGGCAGACGAGGCCCCTTAACATGAAGGGTACAGAACGAGCTTCCTTTGACAGGTCTAGCAGCGTGGTGATGATGGTGTCTAGTGGAGTGAGATGATGGTGTCTAGTGGAGTGAGATGATGGTGTCTAGTGGGAGTGAAGTGGGAAACACTCTCCACCAGACCTCTCAGAAGTGTCGATGAGGTCACTAACTCTTTCAGGTGACAGAACACCGATCTTTTTTTTTTCCGGATTTCTTGCCCAAGTGACTTAGCCAGAATGGAGGGGATTGACCGCTTGTCCTGCCATCTTTCTTTCGTTTCGTTTTTTTCTTTCTTTTCTTTCTTTTTTCCTTTTGCGATGTGACCAGAGCTTACAGCTCGTTGTCTTCCTTGTGCTTTGAACATTGAGTTGTAGTTACTGCTGAGAGTAGTGGTTTTTTTTGTCCCTGCATACGATGCTGTCCATTGTTTGAATTGTGGCATGGCACAAGGTGGCCACTGAAGTACAGAAGCACAATTCTGGTTGTCTGGTCTACGAGGCCTCGTTCTGATATGAATACACATATGCCAGAGCACCAAGTTGTATACGATCAGAGTCACAAACCAAGGTGGATTGTCAAGCACCTATGAGTCTGTGTGTGTCAGCACAGACAGACAGACAGAAGGAGAGAAGAGAGACGAGAGAGAGGCCGAGGGAGAGACTGAGAGATGGTTGGCAGGAGTGGAGTGAGGTTCGGAAGGAGAGAGAGCTACCTTTGTGAATGGGTGGAGTGGTTCAAAGTAGTTCCGGAGGGACGATACAGAGCGGCCTTTCAGATGATTAGGAGAGAGCATCTGATGGTGATATAGTCCATACAACGTCAATGATATTCTGATGATTCTGCAATATCTACAAATGAAGAAACCTGTGCCTCTTATCTTAAACAATCTTAGACAAATAAATACATTTTAACGGTTTTTCATTTGGTAGCCGGCATCAATTATCTAAATCTGACGTTATTTGAATACTAAAAGGCGCAGTGTACAAACATCTAATCTGTTCTAAAGTGTATTAGCAGGGCAGAAGTAGAAAAATCATCGTCACTGGCTTCTTTACGTAATAGACACACTGAAACAAATTCAGTATGTGAATCGTAACAATAACAATGATTATGCAGTAATCTAAAATTCCGAAACGAAATATGGTCACGATAAATTTCTGCATCTTCAAATGAATATGGGGGCATATGATACGAAGGATTACTAAACATATAATGTGTTTCAAACCTCTCACTGTTGTGCATGTGGTCGCTCCAATTTTGCCATCTACATTCATCTAAGTGATGTTTCAACACTCGTAAAGGATAATTCACATCTTGAACACCATAGTTTAAACTAAACAAAACGAAATCCAAACTGAAAAAAAAAGCCCAACTTTTTCTGACATTTGTCACCACGAGCAGATTGTTGCAGGCATTCAATTCACAGAGCATAACACCTATGCCCTTCTTGTCATTCTATATCTGTTTGTGTGTAAAACTTCAACCCATAACGCATGTAAATAGCTACTGGTCTTTCTGTCTTCTGAAATGAAACATTCAGTGTGCGTCTGTGTTCGAGTAAACTTTTCTCCAAACATGTGAACCCTTTCTCAATTTTTCAGCTGCGCTGCAAATTCCCCAATTTCTTAATCATACTGCATATAGGGTTGTACCGAGGGATTTAATTATTTCAGAAAAAAAAAAAAGCGTAGGCGACTTGTTATTATACGTATACCGTTTACGCGATATAACAAAATCTCTCTCTCTATCTCTTCTCTCTCTCTCTCTCTCTCTCTCCTCTGTGAACAAGTTTTTTGCATGCAGTCGCGAAAGTAAGCCTAGGTGAGACATAAAATCCCAAATAGTTTACAAATATTGTCAACTTGTGACGCATCTATTTTCATTACGAGTCCATCTTTCTCTAACGGCCAGACATCCGTTCATTTCTAAACCCACACACCACACCACACACACACACACACACACACACACACACACACACAACAAACAAACAAACACACACACACACACACACCACACACACACACACACACACACACACACACCACATACGTACACGTGTTTTATACATACTAACTTTCAGATTCAAGGAAGAAGATACCCCCCCATTACGCTATTTTACTGAGCTGAGAGAGAGAGAGAGAGGAGAGAGAGAGAGAGAGATGAGAGAAGAGGAGAGAGAGAGAGAGAGAGAGAGATAGAGAGGGGTGGGGGGTGGCGGTAGGGGTGGGGGATGGGGGTGGGGGGAGGAGGATTGGGAGAGGTAAATACATTTGTAGCGAAGGTGTAGCAGCCAGGGATTGTGTGGAAGAATGCGGGGAGAGGGGCGGGGGAGAGGAGGGCAGAGGGGGAAAGAGTGGGCGGGGTGGGTGGGGTGGTGATGTACGTGAGAAAACAGGCAGTAGATCACGTTCCGCAATTCCAGACACAACGGGTAGATTCCCATGATCGATTTCACGGCTGAACACTTCGCACCCTCAGTGTTCTCTCTCGCTCTCTCTCTCTCTCTCTCTCTCTCTCTCTCTCTCTCTCTCTCAAATATTCGTATTCGTATTCGTCTTCTCTCTCTCTCGCTCCTCTCCTCTCTCTCTCTCTCTCTCTCTCTACACACACACACACACACACACACACACACACACACACACACACACACACACCCTGTAGAACTGACTGAAGTAGAAACCCGAAACGGTAAAATACAAGAATAAAAACAACAGTCGGTTCGTCTCAGACTTGTATTTTTCACAAAATTTTCGCTGTTAACAGCTTCGTCAGGCCAAGGTACCTTGGCCTGACGAAGCTGTTAACAGCGAAAATTTGTTTAAAAAAATACAAATCTGATACATGAACCGACTGTTGTTTTATTCTTGTATGTATGTATGTATGTATATATATATATATATATATATATATATATATATATATATATATATATATATAACATTTGTTAAAACTTTGATTAAAATGTAAAATGTAAAATCAAAGTTTTAACAGATGCCGCTCCCAACCGGTTGAGCACTTTTAAAAAAATTATTGTTGGTTAGCAACACAATTATATATATATATATATATATATATATATATATATATATATATATATTATATATAGAGAGAGAGAGAGAGAGAGAGAGAGAGAGAGAGAGTTTTCAGGAAACCCTATCAGTTGTCGTAGCTTCAAAGAATTGCCATAGCTACCTACCCCCCCCCCCCCCCCCCACCCCCCCACCCCCCCCCCCTTCCTCCTGCTACCCATGTCAGGCTTCAGAGGCATAGCGAGAAGCATTGGCACCAGACCAAGAATGCTAATCAGCAATGATGACAGCTGAACGAGAGGATAAGGGAATACGCAAGATACCTCACCTTGTCAGACTGGCACTACGACAGAGCCCTCAAAGAGATCTCTCAGGGAGCCGCAAAATCAAGAGATGCAGTATTCCATCAGCCCCGTAAAAAAAGCAGAGCAAAAAGATAGCTTGGGCCACAAAATTTGACCTTCGAGCTCCGTCGAGGACTGCCATTATTAAAAGTAACCTCCATCTCCTGTACTCAAACCGCCCAAAACAAATCTGTGTGTTTCCTTCAAGTGTATTACTGCAGCTGACAGGAGGCTCAAAAAACGTGGGTGAAACGTACGAACCCACCGTACCAAGACGATTTGTAGAGCATGGACCTAAAGAGTGCCCTAAATGTACAAGGAAATGTGACAGCTGTAACCATGCCGAGGACACATACG
Organism: Conus betulinus; assembly: GCA_016801955.1. Classification (NCBI taxonomy): domain Eukaryota; kingdom Metazoa; phylum Mollusca; class Gastropoda; order Neogastropoda; family Conidae; genus Conus; species Conus betulinus. The sequence goes on along the minus strand of JADBJO010019331.1, from coordinate 26,575 downwards.
AACTGATGTCTCCGTGGGATGGGCGGTAATGGAAAATGCTACATGATCTCACTTGTACGTCTGCCAATGTGATATATGTCATCAGATGCAGTCTGCACCTACAGCAGTGGTATTTAGGTTCAACCGCAAACCTGAAATTACGTTGGGCCAACCATAAAAGTGACGTAACCAGAGGCAAGGCCAACAAATGCATGGTTGCCCACCACGTGAACGCGACACCTCACCCAGACAGCCGTGAGGTCCCATTTCTGTCCATCGATCCAATCAAGTCAGTGAGTAGGGGAGATGCAAACCTCCTTCGCGGAGAGCTAAATATTGGCAGGCCAATTTGGGTGTGTTGTTTAGAGGTCTCAATCGCAGAAAAGATTTAAATGCATGTATCCAACGAAGAGTCCAGTGTCAAAACAGTTAGGCCACAAAAAATTCGACAGGACCCCCGACTCCCTCACCTTCCCCCATCACCTTTCCCCACACCACTCTTCCTGTAAACCCCTACCTCTCCTCCCCCATTCTTCTGAATGCTATGTCAAAAGTGAGTGACGTCACTGGATTGAGGCTAAAAGAAAACTTGCATCACGACAGTGATGTCATCACCAAGTGAATGAAATGTTTTGAGAAAGGACGGACGGCACAGCTGACCTGTGCACGGGAGTGTTCGAATGTGCAGATTCCTGATGAAGGCCGAAAAGTCGAAAATTTGAAAATGAAGTGGAAGAAACAGGCATGGGCGTGTGGATTTCTCTTATCTATCTATCTATCTGTCTGTCTGTCTATCTTTCTATCTATCTATCTATATCTATCTATCTATCTATCTGCTGAGTCCGATCCAACAGAAGAAAGGCCTAGGAGCAGGCAATATAAATAGATCTGCCTTCGAGAGGGATTACGATGGTTCCTTGTGTAGCTAGTGAAGGGTTTTCGTATTTATAACATATTTTCTTAATTTTATGTTTCCCATTTTCTTCATCTTCAACCCCCCCCCCCCCCCCCCCCCCTTTTTTTTTTTTAAGTTCAAATCTTTGCCAAGTCAATTACTGTAATGATAGAAGATTGTTAGCCTGCACTTGTTTTCCACCACTACTTAATTGTTTAGTCAATCGGTGGAGAGACAGCATCTCTTAGGAGATCCAAGTAAAGGCTGTTCTGCACAAATCTTAGCCGCAGACAATGCTGGGTTATAGAACAGCAGAACTGACCACTCAGACTGTTCTATGTCTTTTGATCTCCCTTGCATCCTTAAATGGATCCTCAAGCATAGGCTCAAAGATGTTTGCATAATGCTTTTAGTTTTTCAACAACTTTTTTTTTTCCAGTCCGTACTTTCCTTTCGTTTCATTCACTACCCTTCGCTGGCTGCTTTGGGGGTGCTGTTGGATTCTTTTTTGAACCCTTGGTGGTGAGAACGCCACAGTATTATGACTGTGGCGGGTCTCTATTTGACCACAAGAGCACAGACACAATCAACCGTCTCTTGCTGATGAGTCCGATCCAGCGGACGAAAGGCTTAGGAGTAGGTAATATCATATAGATCTGCCTTCGAGAGGCATTACGATGATTTCCTCATGCAGCTAGTGGAGAGTTTTTTATACTTATATTTTGTGTTCCCATTTTCTTCATCTTTAACACCCCCCCCCCCCCCCCCCCCCCCCCCAAAACTCTTTTAAAAAATGTTGACAAGTCATGACTATAATGACAGAAGTTTCGTGAGCTAGCACTTGTTTTCCCCCACTACTTAATTGTTCAGCATTATATATATATATATATATATATATATAAAAACAGAATGGTAAAAGGAAGTTTTTAACCAGCGCATAGTACATGCGGGCACAAATGGAAAATCGTTGTCAGCAAACGCACCCTGAACTGTAAACAACCTGAAAACCGAACAACACGTGCAGCCAATCCGCACGTGCAAACAGCGACATCGGGCCATATAACACCGGCAGTAGGCGACCCAAAAACCATCCTGAGGAGAGCGAGCGCTCGAAACAGACTTGTTGATTTTAAAACTTCCTTTTTACCTTCCTATTATATATATATATATATATATATATATATATATATATATATATATATATATATATGTGTGTGTGTGTGTGTGTGTGTGTGTGTGTGTGTGTGTTTGTAAAACTCTGTACCTCTCTATCGGTCTCTATCTATCTCTACCTTTCTATATACGCACATAAAACAGAAACAAACCATGATTCATCAAATATTCACAATCTTCCAAGCTCTTCCTCAGGGGCCCTTAAATATATATATATATATATATATATATATATATATATTTGTGGTGTGTGTGTGAGTGTGTGTGTGTGTGTGTGTGTGTGTGTGTGAGACCTTGCCCCAAATGCCTTGTGCAAGGTTCTAAATCCGTCCGATTCAAAATATGCAACTTTCAAAGCCAGACTTGCGCTTAAGAGGTAGAAGGATGTTAGAAGAAATCCTTGTCATGTGAGTGCCCTTACCATGACATCTGCAGGAACACATGCACGACTCCCCCCCCCCCCCCCCCTCCCCCTCCCCGCCTCCCCCTTTTCAGCCCCCTTCCTTCCTCTGTCTTCTGGTTACACTCATGTACATCCAACCCTCTCTCTCTCTCTCTCTCTCTCTCTCTCTCTCTCTCTCTGTGTCACACACACACACACACACACACACACACACACACACACACACACTCATGTGCAGAGGCGTTCATGTTACCACGTTTTCTTTCCTGAAAAAGTAGGGTTTTTTTTTGTTTTTTGTGTTTTGCTTTGTAAATAAAATTGAAACTTAGATTTTTTTTTTTTCTATCCAAACTACACACTATGATACAGAAGCCACTACACATACAAAGGCAACATAATTATAGATAGATATGCATGTAATTATCTGACATTCATTTAACTAACACATAAGTAAGGTAACTCTTGCTCCCATAAGAAAACATAACTCCAAAGGAATGCTGCTGACGACACCGAGTCGCCTAGCAGACATGGCAGCACAGAGCCCACAGAACAAACAAGGAAACATCCACCAAGAAAGGTGCTCCAGGCTTGCCCATATACCTTGTACCGAACACATCTAGACAGCAACAAGAACTGGAGAAATAAACAAATATAATTTTAAAACCCATCCCTCCACCATTTAACTGTCAATAATTTAGTCAGTGTGAGAATTGACTAGGCTGGATTCACCCCAGTTTAATTCATCTGACTCAAAAAAAAAAAAAAAAAAAAAAAAAAAAAAAAAAAAAAAAAATCTCCTGCAGTCAACTCACTTTAAAACGAGCCTTGATTCAAGTGGTTTAAAAGCTCAGCCTACCATTGGGGGCCAATACAAGAACGGTGCTGTTTTTTGTTTTTTTTTTAAGTTTAGGTGCAAGAGAACTAGCTTCAAACGCTATTGTAACAAAAGTTACCCACTGCTTTTGGTGCTGAATGAGTGACATACATTTATGAAGATCATAACTATAACAGAGACGAACCAGCAAATAAAAGGGATAAAACATGATTTAAAAACCATTGATTTGATTGGCTTGTCATCTTTTTTTGCCAGTGTTAAAAATTTGACGATGCTTTGTGACTCTTTGAATCCAGGTTGTTCCTTTTCCCCCCCTTAAGTTAAGCTATTAATCGTTAAAATGAATCTGATTGTGTGAGAAATTATCTTTGTATTCCCTCAAAGACGCTGTTGCGTCATTATCCTCTTGCAATGGTCAAGGAGCTTTTGATTTTCTTTTATGCATTTATCATACTTCTCATGCGTTTAATCCATACAACATGTATATATATTTTTCAATCTTTGTGTTTTTTGTGTTTCAGACCTGGGGGTACGGTACATTAATGTATTGTATGAGAATCATTGTTACATAAGCTGTGTTTTTGGAAGAGCTGGGTTACATTCTTGTTTCTGATCATTTTGCCTACTTTGTTTTAAGTTCTGTATATATGAAACAATTATTCACTGAATCGCCATGGATAGCATGACAATTGCTTCATTAAACTGTCAAGGGCTCGGTGATTTACATAAACGTAGGGATGTATTCCATTATTTAAAACAGAAAAAAATATTCAATATACTGTTTACAGGATACCCATTTTACTAATAAACTGGAGAAGTATGTAACTGCAGAATGGGGATATAAATGCTTATTTGCCTCGTTTCGTTCAAATTCCAGAGGTGTAGCTGTATTGTTTTCGAATAATTTTGAATTCAAAATTACAGATGTACAACAAGATGAAAACGGAAACTTCATAATTGTAACATTTAGTTCATTTGAAAAACAGTTTCTCCTGGTTAATGTGTATGGGCCTAATAAAGATAGTCCGATATTTTACAATTCACTTAAAAAAACTATAAAGAGTTACAATATTAATAATATTATTGCTGTGGGTGATTGGAACATCACAATGGATCCACATCTAGACTGTTATAATTATGTACAAGATAATAATCCGAAAGCAAGAGAAGAACTCATAAACATGACGGAGAAGAAATAGGATTGGCAGATATATGGAGGGAAGACAATCCGGACTGTAGGAGATATACCTGGCGAAAACGAACTCCTCTGAAACAAAGCCGACTAGACTTCTTTCTATTGTCTGTTATCTTTATATTTATCATGAAAAATCTGACATTGAACCAGGCTATCGGTCTGACCATTCGATGGTTACATTATGCTTGAAATTTGGTAAAAATGAAAAATTCAAAGGATTCTGGAAATTTAATGTATCTCTATTAAAGGATAAGCAATATGTAGACGAAATTAATAAGTTAATTCTGGAAGTTATAAAAGAATACGCAGTTCAATCAGCGATAGAAGATCAGTCAGTATTGTCTGAGTTAATAAAATCTGGACTCGGATTCAAGATTTCCGATATCAATCCTACGTCACTTCCTCTTTCTTTTTTTTTTGTTTTTGTTTTTGTCCTTTCTCTGATCGAAAACCACAGGGTCAAAAACTCGTTTGCTCCAGCACTGTCATCAATTTTTGTCCCAGCCATTTGGCGGTTCAGTCTCACAAAATTTCATTTTTTTCTCATGCTTCTGCTAAATCTACTTTTTGTTTTTGTGTGTGTTTGAAGTCACGCCAGCCATATTTCCCCCGACTGTATCAGTCTTACATTCTTTGTGTTTTTCTGTCTCTCTTTTCTTTCCAGCTTCATTATTTGCCTACATGAACATTTTGCTAAATGTTCATGAGTAATATGACGAGAAGACAAGTGGGTGAGAAATAAGCAGCTGGACTTCTGAATTTGGACCGAAGGGCAGGTCCACAGCTGTAGAAGAATATGGCAGCGTAGTCGTCAGTCAACATTTCCGTTCGTGACATTGCACGTTGACAAAATGCTGTCTTGATTGTCAACACAAAGTTTGTTGTTTGGCGTTTTGGAAAATGGGAACCGTGAGTGGCTGCGAGACTTTTTAAAAAAAAATTCATGGTGATGACCATTTGTCAAATGTTATCCTTCTTCATACCCCAAGTGGTTTCGGAGGAGATGGAACTTTTACTGTTTACTGAGAGATGAGAGAGAGAGTTACTGTTTTACTGAGAGAGAGAGAGAGAGAGAGAGAGAGAGAGAGAGAGAGAGGACAGAAACAGAGAGAGAGAGAGAGAGAGAGAGAGAGGAGAGAGAGAGAGAGAGCGAGGAGAGAGAGAGACGGACAGAAAACATACACTTAAGAGAGTCAGTGAGAGAGAGAGAGAGGAGAGAGGAGAGAGAGAGAGAGAGAGAGAGAGAGAGAGAGAGAGAGAGAGATGGACAGACACTTAAGAGAGAGAGAGAGAGAGAGAGAGAGAGAGAGAGAGAGAGAGAGAGAGAGAGAGTTGGACAGGAACATAACACTTAAAAAACACAGACAGAGATAGTGAAACTGGGGCACCTGCAAAAACAAGCACCTGTTCTGTTTATCTTCCGGACCGCTGAAACGGCATCTCTCCAACTGGGTCAAACTGCAATTGAGAAATGGGTCGCATCGATCACAAACCCACTCCATTCCCCCCCCCCCCCCCCCCCCGCCCCTCCTCCCCCCCCTCACTTTTTCTAACTTACTAACTAACTCTGTTACGTTTCTCCTGCTCCTTCTTTCTCCTTCTTCTCCTGTCCTTTCTTCGCTTCCTCCTGTCACCCAGCTGTTTGCATGTTCTCTGACAGAAAAGTCCTCCAACTCCAGATTGGTTGGGACTGCCTCCCGCTTTTTCTTTGCTCGTTTCGGCTGGGGGTTGCATTATTTTCTCCTCTGTCCTTCTTCCTTCCTTCCTTCCTTCAATCCTTTCTTCCTTCCTTTTTAATGAATAGGCCTTAGGCCCATGTCACTGGGAGTGGTTACAAGCACAACACACAAAATAACAGGGGACGCTTCGAAGAGTTTAGGGGTAGATTTTCACATCATTTACCATTTTAAATACATATTCCGTAATGAAAAAGCTTTTTTTCGAGGTATATAGCTAGCCGGATAATCAATGTCTTACTTTCAGTAGCAAGAAGCATTGTCAATTTGAACAGAGAGGGATTATTGTAGTATTTATTCGGTATGTATTTTTCTCTTAATTCTTGATACTGCGGGCAGTATAAAACAAAGTGTACTTCAGATTCCACTTGAGAGACACAAAAAGGGCACAACAAGTCACTTTCTGTTATATTTCTATGAAAGCGCAGTTTATGCACATTTAGTTGGGAAACACCCAACCTTAGTCTGATTAAACTTATCCTAGCTCGTAGATGGTTAACAAAATTTAGATATGAAGACAGAACTAGATCACTTTTGAACGTCCGATACAGTTGAAAACGATCACTTTGTTCCATGTTATAAAACCACTGCGTCCTGTAGTCATTAATCAAACTGTGTTTTTTCAATGTTCTCAAAAATCCTTTCTCATCACCTACACCCTGGTTTTCCCAGACTTCACCAAACCCGTATTTGTACAGAAAGAAACAGACTGCTGACGCCCAAGTATTCTTGTTATTATTATGAAGATGTAATAACATTTTATAAGACTTTAGAGGCAAACGATGAGATGGCATCTTCACAATTTTTAACCAATATCTAATACTTTTTACATACAAGTTTACGTATAGTGGAAAGCGTCCTAACTCACCATAAATCATCACATTTTTGGGGTTCTTGTACTAACATTCAAGAACCTTTTTAAAGAAAACAAAATGTACCTTTTCTATTATGTCCAGATTTCCGACAATGCCCCAAACTTCGGCTCCATAGCTAAGCATAGGTTGTATTTGGGCGTCAAAGAGTTTGAAGAATATAGCAGGCGATTTTTCTCCTAATGACCATAACAACTTAAAAATGCTGATAACTCCTTTTTTTGCTCGACTAGCTAGATCGTTCAGACAATGTGCAAAGGTGAGCCTGGTGGACATAATAACCCCAAGATACTTGTACATATTAACTACTGATATCTTATTCTGGCCATAATACCATTGTTCGTGCTCTGACACAAAACCACCATTTCTAAAGATAACAATATTTTGACTTGTCTAAATTCACAATCAAACCAAGCTTTCTTTGCTGTGTCATGCAACACATTTAACTGATTTTGCAAACCAATAATAGAATCAGAAATCAGAATAATGTCATCAGCAAACATTAGGATAAAGATTTCTAAAAAGTCTGGGATAAGTTGAATTCCATGTTTACCTTTTAAGATGATTTCCTTGGCCAACTCATTTATAAGCAATGAAAACAGAACAGGGCTGCATTTATCACCCTGCTTTAAACCCGTAGAACACAAAAACAAAAAAAGCTTCTGTCAGTTCACTGCCAACTCTTACTCTCGCCTGTACAATATTATAAATACTAGTTAAAGCCCGGTACATTTTTCCCCGCACACCCCTTCTTCTCTGTAAGACAGCCCATAACTTTGAACGAACAACAGAGTCAAAAGCTTTTTGAAAATCAATAAAGGCAACATAAAGTTTTTTGTGTGTAAAGTAGTTGTTTCTGAATCATGGCAAATAGCGTAAAGACATGGTCAATGGTGCTGTAATCTTTCCTGAATCCCGCTTGACAGTCATTTATTACATTGTTGCTTTCGATCCAATTTGTCAGCCTTACATTCAAAATATGGCTGTATAATTTACTACAAATATTCAATAACGAAATGCCTCTATAGTTGTTGGGAATTTTACGATCACCTTTTTTGAAAATAGGTTGTATAAAGGCTTCAGACCACTGTATAGGGTAAGAACCAGAAGTAAATATTGCATTAAACAGTAGTAGAACTATAAATGGAACAACTATAGTAGCTGCATTTTTGAAGACTTCTCCTATTATTCCATCGGGGCCTGCTGCTTTGCCATTTTTAAGAGATCTCACAGCAGCATAAACTTCATTTTCTGTTATCTCTGCATCCAGAGATTCTGTGTTCGCCTGCTGAAAACCATCGTCATCCTGTTCTTCAGGATCACTAGTATCATCAATAGAAACATTTTCGGTATTAGACTGAAACACTTGGGAGAAATGATTATACCAATCATCTTTAGTAATGTCATTGGTTGTAGACTTTTTTGTAAACACAAGATCTCAACTTGGTCCAAAAACCAGCTGGGTTACTAATATTCTCATGTAACGTTTCCAGTGTCGCCTTACGGTGATTTTTCTTTTTAATCCTTATAAGTTCTTTATATTCCCTTCTTTTTTGGTTGTATTCGAGTCTTAAAATGACGTCATCGTCTTTACAATTATAATACTGTCTTAAATTACATCTGAGTTCTTTTTGCTGCTGACTACACTCATGGTCAAACCAAGGATCTGACTTTTCTTTGCCGACTGTAATAGTTTTCTTCAAACATAAACAAGCATCGAGCAACGCATCATTAAAAGTCTGTAGAGCCTCGTTGATGTCATCACCGATCAGAGAAGATGCTTTTTCTAAGTTGCTTTTAAACTCATCAGATGTAGTGTTCTGTTTGAATTCATCCAATTTACCTTGGTCCCATATCATTTTTTCCCATCTTAAAGCTACCCTCGTTTGCCTTTACATGTTTTTCGTCATTTACAATAGAATTAAGCATGACTTCAACTGGCATATGTTTAGATTCTATTTTCGGGGTGACCTTCAGCGAGACACAGAACTTTAGTAAACAACGAGATACGATAACATAGTCGATAATGCTACATCCGGTTGATGAAACATAAGTGAAATTTCCATAGTCCTTGTCATTTTGGATAGTACCATTCAATATACAAAGATCGAAAACAGTGCAAACATTTAGTAAACAATTACCAAAGTCATTCAAAACATTATCTTTTGAAGTACGATAGACTTCCTGCTCCTTGTCGTCTTTCCATGTTACACCCTCATCCATCCACATCTTCATCCTCTTCCTTTCCATTTAAACCCCCTGTACGTGCATTGAAATCTCCAAGCAGTAAAAGAGGGTACATTTCCAACAGTCTCAACGAGATCCAATATGCACTGTTCAACAATAAGTATACCATTGGATAAATCGGCATATCGATAATAATCAGAGGAGCTTGGGGGTACATATACACCAAGTAAGATAACTGGTGAATCCGTACCAAGAAGATCTTTAGACAGTTTTAATACGATTATGTTGTCATGTTCTGTCTTTATCTGTTCAACGTACTGTGATAAATCTTTCTTGACAAGAAGTTAAAACTCCCTGACAATCTTGCAGTGACACATCAGACAATCTAATACCTGGTACAATAAAATAATCATAATCTGGAAATAAATGATCTGGAATTGAGTAGAAAATGTTTCGACAAGCAAACACAAATCAAAATCATTAATATAAAATCGCACGTCGGTATCGAACAAGCGAGAGAGACCTTCAATATTGTACGTTAGAATCTTAATGTTTCCCTGACATGAGCCCGGCCGTGTCCCTATGTATAATCCTGCTTTGCATTTCCACGTGCCACTTCGTGGATTGTTGTTTGCCGTTTAGAAGAAACTGTTCGTGCACGAAGAGCTTCTTGATCGAGTCAAAGGATGCACAGGTTTGTTCGTGGAATTTCGTCTGTCACCCTTTTTTGTGGTTTTTTGTGCCATTTTTCTGCTCTGTGATTGTCTGTCCTGTTTGTGATTTGGTGAGTATGACAGTGTCGGTTCCATTACTTATTTTCTTTTCAGTCGTTTCGTTGTCATTTACCATCTGTTGTGACATCGATTTCTCCATGTCCGGATTTTCCGGATTATGCTGGTCTTCAATGTCAAGATCTTTATCCATATCATGTGTGCTGTCGTCTATAGTATCTCCTGTTGTCCCCCCTTCTGTCACATTTTCTTCATCAAAAATATTTTGTGTAACTCCCCTGTGCTGTCTTCGACTCGGTTTGCGACACTCTCTGTTTCAGTGTCTGCACTACTATCCTTTTGAGCCTTGTCTGTAGAACCTATTACAAGGTTTGGGTCCATGTCTACCCCCTCGTTCCTATCTATATCATTATATTTTTTTCCTTTGTGCCACTTCCCTCACAAAATGGTTCCCTCTCCAACCCACTAGCTATGCTGTCATCATTCTTTTCTTTCGTTGCACTGAATCCCACATCAATGATGTCTGTATCTGTGTTTGCATTGTACACAACCTGACCAGTATGCACCTGGTGCACTATCTTGTCGTGTCCTGTCATACTCCGTGCATCAGCAGAGTGAGAAACATCACGATTACGCTGATCAAGGTTATCAGGCCTATGAGTTGTGGATAGGGATGGAAAGTGGCACATAGGGTAGGGTAGGGGTACGATTGGTAATCGTGCTGCCTGTTTTGCGAAGCACCAGCTTCGCCACACAATCTCGCATCAGAGTACTCACAGTTTCTGCTGACAAACTGCACACGGACTATCAGGGCGGCTGTCGTCGTCATAGTACGGCTGCCTTTCATAGCCACCCTTCCAAGAGTAGTAGTCGTTGTATTCGTTGTTGTTGTAGCCGCTATTGTAGTAGCCGCTATTATTGTAGCGGGTGTCCTGGCTCCCTGCCGACTGTCTCCACTGCTGCCGTGAATGGCGGGCCTGGTTCTGCTCCTCCACCACCAGTCTGCTTCCCGGTAGTAGGCATGTAGGCCCCGGCGTCGATACTGCTGTATTGTGTCCCTCTGTCGGTCGGTAAAGGTCTGCAGCCACTGTCACATTTTTTTTTTCCGAGGGCCGTCCTGCCCCCTCCCTCAGCACTGCCATCCTGTCTGTCCAGCGCGCAAATGTTACGATCATTGGCGGGGGGCGACCATTAGAATCTTTGTGACGTCCAAGACGTTGGGCACGCAAAATATCATCCGAACGCCAGATTTTCCCTGACACTGACCCATCCAGTATACGCACCACAGACTGAACGCAATCTTCGATCGTTTCGTTCTCCGGGAGCAATGGCACATGAAGAAGAATTTTAAATGTCACGTCTGGTGAACCTTTTCTAGTTTTCCACCTTTTCATCTAGAATTGTAGTTGATCGTGTCAAATTCTGCTCAAGCTGGTTTACCGTGCGTTTGGTTTTGCTAATCTCATCCGCTGCTGTGACCACGGTTTGTTCGAGTGTGTACGTTCTACTTCGAAGCTCTTGAATCTCGTTCTTAAACTCACTTGCAATCCGGTTTAAATTTTGCGCAACTTGCTGAGTCACCGCACCAAGTCGATCATCCAGTATTTTATGCAGTGATTTTTCAAATTCTGCTCTCTGTTTGTCTAAAAATATTTTGAAGATTTGATTCCATACTTTCATCTGTTACTTCGTGTTCTTTTTCAAAAAAAATTTATCGGGGTATAAAGAGGAGGGAGGGAGGGCATAGAGAGAGAGAGAGAGAGAGAGAGAGAGAGAGAGAGAGAGAGAGAGAGAGAGAGAGCTGTTCATGGCAGAGGATTCAAAGTAAAAGCCAGTACTTAAAGTACTGGATTAGAGAGGGAAAGTATCTTTTGGCCTCTAGATTTTACCAGTTATTTCTCTTGTTTGCAATGAGGAATAAGCAGAATTAAAACAGAAAGAGGCCAAATCAGAGGTCACTTCGTTTTACCTTTGTTTTTGATTTTCATCTCTATGCCTTTTTTTTTTTTTTTTTTTTTTTTAATACAGACTGACGTGTGTCGTACTACATGATTCGCCATATCCTTTTAAGTCTGTTCTTGAGTAATGACCAAAACCAAACACACAAACAAAACAAACAAACAAACAAGAGATGAATAAATAAAGAAAGAAAACAAACAAGCAAACAAACAGACAAGCAGCGAATTACCTTTGTTGCAAGGCTTTATCAGGAGTTGAACTTAACCCTCTTCTTCTTCTGCTTTATTTGTTTGGGTTTTTTTTTCCTGAACTGAATGGGGTACTCATTTCACTGCTGACAAAGCAATAATGACGTATAATGACATGGGGGGTGGTGAAACAGAAGGAAAACTTACAAACAAACAAAACTACAGAGAGAGAGAGAGAGAGAGAGAGAGAGAGAGAGAGAGAGAGAGAGAGAGAGAGAGAGAGAGAGAGAGAGGTTAGAGGAGGGTGGGGCGGAGAGAGAGAAATGGTAGGTGGGGGGGGGGGAGAGGTCAGAGGAGGGTGGGGCGGAGAGAGAATTGTAGGTGGGGGTGGGGGGGGGGGAGAGGTCAGAGGAGGGTGGGGCGGAGAGAATGGTAGGTGGGGGGGGGGGGGGGGGGGGGGGGAGAGGTCAGAGGAGGGTGGGGCGGAGAGAATGGTAGGTAGGGGGGGGGGGGGGGGGGGGGGGAGAAAAGGGATGGTAGACAGAATGGAAGTGGGGATGAGCGATTGTAAAGGAGTAGGCTATATGTTTAGACGATGTATAAAGTATGGTTTACAGAAGACTTTGCAAATGGCCGCTGATGATTTCAATCGAATAATAAATTACTGAGACATAAAATGTGTATGCAAATATTTCTTGAAAAGTTTGAGAGTATTTCGTATTTTGTAGCGTCGGTGGAAGTGAGTTCCAGACATATGGTCCAGAGTAAGCTAGGCTTGTTTTGTACAGATCAATGCGTGGGTAGGGAAGAAAGGAGTGTCGTCGAACCAGAAAAGCTGTTCGATCTTGTGAAAAGGGCATTGATATTACATGGCATAGTATCTGTCAAGATTGTAAACATAAATGATGCCTTGCTGAATTCCAATTGCTTACTAAGAGAGAGAGAGAGAGAGAGAGAGAGAGAGAGAGAGAGAGAGAGAGGGGGGGGGGGGGGGGGGGGGTCAACAAACAATATTGAACCCTCCTGCCTCCCACCGCAATCCTCGTCCCCATGTATACAAAGATATAATCAAGTCATTATATGAAAAAGAAAGATAAAGAGAGAGACAGATAGCCTACCTTTATATCGCTATACATCATTATCTGTCGAACCATACTGAAGTGTGTCTTATAATCGCCATCCATCATTATTTGTTTTAATCTATTGTTCCATCATTTGTGGAAGTCCGCATCAAGCTGCCATGATTAAGATTACGATACTTTTTTTTTCATAGACTATCCTTATAAGGCTTGTTGTGTTTCAGACAGGAAAATTCTCATAGATCTGTCATTTATGGACATATGTACTTTTGGTGCTTTTGTGGAGTTAATGTTCTTTCTCGATTGCATATGTTTGCTACACAATGCTTTGGTTCTTTGATGGGGTTACTGTTCTTCTTTCTCAATTTGCATATGTTTGCTGCACAATGGTTTTTGAAGTTGTTAGGACAGATATATTTTCTTTGAGCTTTCATAGAAATAAGTAGTGCTTACCAAGCAATTAACTTAAATCAGTTATGCACACGGTATAGAAAATGATGCCAAGAATGACTATATCTAATCCTGTTTTCCTTACAGCATTGCTCTTCATCCATGGAAGTACATCCTTCCAATTATTTGAAATACTGGATAAGTTAATTAAATGGAAAACACGATTCGCTTCTTCCAAATTTTCTTGGCAACACAATGGAGAGCTTTTCATTTGACCAAACGTTAAGTTTCTGTTTAATGGTGGTAAGTCTGCGCAGAATACCCTTTAAAATCGTATTCTGTGGGAAGTTACTGACTCTAAGGAACTTTACAATCTCCTTGTGAATGAATCTCGTTTGTTGTGCAAGAAAAAGGTATCTTTACGGTTAAAAACAACAACAACAACAACACCACTACCATCACCAACACTTTCCCCAACTTATGACTTAAATTGTTCTCACGTTTAAAGCATACGATCCTCTCGTATCACTTTCTGCTGGTGACTTTTCTGTCCTTTTCCCTCTAGATATATCAGCAGTATTTTGATATAACTGATCGTGAAATGCTTGTATTTGAGACTGCAAATCTGTTTTGGCCTTTAGGGTGCCGTTTTTCATATCATAGATCTTCTCTCGTTCTTCCATAGATCATAGATCTTCTCTCAGTGGATGCACTAAGAATTGTGAGCAAATAGCGTCTTGTCATCTTTTGTGCTCAGTAAAGTCCAACGATGTTTTCTATTTTATGGTTCTTTCCTGTTTGTTAAGCAGAAAAAAAAAAAACCTTGTCTGTAATGACTGACTTCCAGTCTGTATCTTATCATCGTTTTTACCAATGACACACAGGTCTGTTAGTTCAGCCTCAATACTGAAATTGACTAAGTGAATTCGAATCCCCCCCCCCCCCCCCCCCCCCCCCCCCCCCCCCCCCTCGTCTCCTGTCTCTTTGAAAATAAATGAAATAAAAACTTACCTACAGATATGAATGACATTTAGCACAGTGCAGTTTAATGACGAAAAAAAAAAAAAGAAGAGAAAATCTTGGTGACATGTCCTTAAAAGTTTGATAAAAAAAAAACCCGTAGTGAGATATACCATTTACCAGCAATACAGCAACGGAATTCAATTCCAATATTCGCTCTCTTCATGTGATTTTTTTTTTTCCTCCAGCATTTTTTTTTTTTTTTTAAGTGTCCATCTCAAATGCCTGAAGGACAGCTTTCGTAGAGCTCAGGAGACTAATCAACATTCGCCATTTTCCACCAGCAGATGCAAACACCATTCGTGTTTGTTCTTTGGTCTCTCCAGGCCTCCTGGCTATGACAAATCCTTCCTTACTGACGCCCCAAAACGCCTGCTACAGAAACTTCAAGAGGCACAAAAAACAGGCATGCGAAGCTGGTTTCCCAAATCTCTCAAACCCCCTCCAGGCACGAACTTACTTCACCTCTTCTACAGTATTTGCATTGGATCCCTACTGGGTCCAGAGTTTCCTACAAACTTTCTTCTCCCTGCTTCTAATCAATTACAGAGCTAGTCCCAATATCTATCCGACATACTCCGTCGTTTAGTCCCGTCATGTAAGCTCTCTTTGGCGATGAAAACCCCTCTGCATATTCAGTCTGTCAGAGCAAGCTTCTGTAACCAGCAGCCTCATTCCTCTTCGGGTCTAATAGTCTGGAATAAATTTCCATTCAGAATAAGGCACTCCGCTTGTACAGGCTCTTTGACATCTGTTCTGAAAGCCCACATGCTTAGGCAGTGCTGGTCCCTTTTTCTTTTATCTGTAATGTCATGATCAGCTTATACATACCGCTGCGAATGTTTATTGCGCATGCACGTGTGTGTGTGTGTGTGTGTGTGTGTGTGTGTGTGTGTGTGTGTGTGTGTGTGTGTGTGTGTGTGTGTGTGTGTGTGTGTGTGTGTGTGTGTGTGTGAGTGCGTGCGTGCGTGCGTGTGTGTGTGAGAGTGTGTGTGTGTGTGTGCGCGCGTGTATGTGAGAGGATGATATCTGTAATTTCATAACCACGTTATGTTTACATTGTAGGCCCATATTGTACATGCCCGTGTATGTGTGTGTGTGTGTGTGTGTGTGTGTGTGTGTGAGAGAGAGAGAGAGAGGGAGAGGGAGTGTGTGTGTGTGTGTGTGTGTGTGTGTGTGTGTGTGTGTGTGTGCGCGCGCGCGGGGCGCGCGTGTATGTATGTATGTATGTATGTGTGCGTGCGCGGATCCCGCGTGTGTGTGTGTGTGTGTGCGCGCCCTCACGTGCGCGCGCGTGTGTGTCTATGTGTGTAAAAGGGACAGAGGAAGAGGGAGTGTTCGTACTGGTATTGTACCTGTATTGGAGTGATGAGTCATCCTGATGTGCATGTACAGTGGCTGGCTTTAACTCCGAGGAGCTGGAGAGGTGGAGAGTCCGCCGTTTGCATGTACAGTGCCTGGCTTTAACTCCGAGGAGCTGGAGAGGTGGAGATTCCGTGTGCATGTACAGTGTCTGGCTTTAACTCCGAGGAGCTGGAGAGGTGGAGAGTCCGTGTGCATGTACAGTGGCTGGCTTTAACTCCGAGGAGCTGGAGAGGTGGAGAGTCCGTGTGCATGTACAGTGGCTGGCTTTAACTCCGAGGAGCTGGAGAGGTGGAGAGTCCGTGTGCATGTACAGTGGCTGGCTTTAACTCCGAGGAGCTGGAGAGGTGGAGATTCCGTGTGCATGTACAGTGGCTGGCTTTAACTCCGAGGAGCTGGAGAGGTGGAGATTCCGTGTGCATGTACAGTGGCTGGCTTTATCTTTGAGGAGCTGGAGAGGTGGAGATTCCGTGTGCATGTACAGTGGCTGGCTTTATCTCCGGGGAGCTGGAGAGGTGGAGATTCCGTTTTGGAATTCGTGATTTCCTTTCGGTCGAGTTTCATTTGCTTC